>CM064874.1:20411930-20695123 GCA_032719365.1 Prinsepia uniflora
GCAATACCAAACTCGGTATATTTTCTTAAGTATCGGGCAGTGGACTTGTAGAACATGTGACGCTGGGTGAGGGTTTGGTAAACCAACTGGTCGCCCACTCCTCTAGTTTAAGTATCGGGCTCCTTTCTCGTTGCCTAGGTTTTTCAGTCCCAAACCTTCATATGCTGAGGAAAAGGACGTCCAAACCAAGAGATGTTACGAAGACCCGACCGCAGTTAGTCTTTAACCTCCCGTCGCATTTTAGGACCAAACAGTAACATTTACATAAAAATTGACCAAGAAATAATTATTACATGTATACACATATATGTAGATTGGAGAGCTAGCATGGGTTTAAATATCAAAGGGATGGATATATGGATAGCTTATAGATCTAGAGGAGAGTACCCCCTTGTGAAGGCATTAGTGAGGAGTGGATTGTTGGGGTGCAATAAATTGTTTGCATTATTGGTAGTGGACCTGTGGTGCACTACAACAAATTTTCCTTTGTTTAAAGTGGGTGTTTAGACAACAGAAAAAATTTATTGTCTAAAGTACACTTTAGACAACGGTATTTATGTATACCGTTGTCGGAAGTCACTTTAGACAACGGTATACGTTAAATACCATTGTCTAAAGTACCCTTTAGACAACGGTATATCGTTGTCTAAAGTGACTTTAAACAACGGTTTACACATAAATATCATTGTCTAAAGAGTACTTTACACAACGGTTTATTTTAAAATACTGTTGTCAAAAATGGTACTTTACACAACGGTTTATTTAAAAATAATGTTGTCTAAAGGGTGTTTTACACAACTATTTATTCAAAAATACCATTGTTTAAAAGTGTTTTACACAACAGTTAATAAAAAAAATATTGTTGTCTAAAGTTCTTTTACACAAGAAAAATCATATTAAAATCCTGCATTATAAAATTTATTCATATTAAAATCCTTCACCAATCTAAATAGAAAAGAACAACTTCATATAAATACATAAATGATTAATCAAGTTCACAATGAAGATATGAAGAGCACTCATAGTACATTCTGCATCCTAACTCGATCAAAGTCGACCGAAATCACAAATGTGTATGTTCTAAATAAAATATCAACTGTTGCAACAATTATAAAATCTCGCCACCAAGAAACAAACACAATATATAAGGATCAATACTAACATAGTTATACTTTCACTACCCACTTTGATATTAGATGATTTGCCCATTCCTCTCGCACCTCATCAAGGTAATCAAACTACAACACCCGTACATTGCAATTTAAAACGCATACCAATTAAAGGATTCAAATTAAACCACATGATAATCCGATAATTCACTTGTCCAAATAGTGTTAGAAGCCTGTGAAAGCCACCATTGAGTCAGTGAAATAAATTGCAATAATAAATAAAATTAAGAAACTTCTATTGAGACCTTGTAACTGCAGGTCATCCAAATCAAATCTCCTGGTCTAATATAAGTATAAATCTTGTTTGCATATTCCATAAAAATTTTGATGTTCTTATGCTCTGAACTGCTCAAGCTAACTAAGAATTCAATGAATGTAATAACTAAAAGCAAATAGATCTTTAGTGAGTTCAATTCAGTCTACAGAACAATAAAAACGTCTCTCAACATTTGCACCATAAGTTTTCTATGTGAAGGATTTTCCACAACTCAGTTAAAAGCATGTAATTTGAGCGGATTCCACGATTAATTGTAATGGTACCTGTAGAACAAGAAGGCCTTTTTCTACAAGAACAGATTCACAGCAAGAAAAGAATTTGTCCATAAACTCATGCCCCACACTTTCTAGCATCTCACTGAAAATTTTCATAACAGGTCAAGGTATTTTCATAACAGATTGCTCATGAATGAATTTCTGGTGGGATCATTCTTACCAAGATATGGTTATGTCGTATTTGTAATTAGAAAACTGGCGATAGTCACATAGAAAAAATCTGATTTGATTAAAGGAAAAAAAAACGTTGTTAGTGACCTGCTATGTCATAAACTCTTATTTTTTCAGCTTTAGGTACTTGAAGTCCGGCATCTTTCACTTTTTGTTGTGCATATTTCAGTTGCTCTTGGGACATAGTAATGCTGGTGTACTTGCAGCCCATTTGTTTCACAACTTCAATAGCTAAGTTTCCCCAACCAGATCCGATCTCCAGAACTTCATGGTTCTTATTGATTCTTGCCTAGATTCAATGAAACGGAAAAAAAAAAATGAAATAGCACAAGAAAAGGAATTTATATTTTTGTTTTGGCTAGGATTAAGTGTAGTATAAGTTCTTATCTGTCTTTTCAATGAGGATAGAGATTTTCCTCAGCTGGGCAATCTTCAAGTCTTCATCTATTGTATATGAAATAGTAACAAAACGGTAAATGAAACTACAATGTACGTCGTTTCTTACAAAAACTTAGTGGAATGCATAATATTATACAAATACCTTCATAGCTCTTTCCGATAAAGGCGCTTCGGGATTAGATTTGTATAATTTAGAAGAAGTTTCACATTTTGAATTTGCTTCCAATGTTATCTGCAACACCAGGCTACTGAATTTTCATTGTAACATGCGTACTATCCTTTGAAACAGCTTTCTGCACCTAAAATGTTTTAAAATAACAAGACAAAAGGTCAAAAAAATATAAAATAAAAGACAATTTATTACAAAAATCTATGTGATATATGCAGAGTCCACGTTGGATCATGATTGTGTTGTTAGACACAGAAATGACCAATAATTATATTAATGCTAACCGTCCTTTATACTCAGCATCTGTCCCAATTCAAGTGCAGCTCCATGCATTCTATAGAGTCCAACAACCAAATGTTTTGTGTTTTTTGGGGATATAAATGCAGAAATATCTGATGATTCATACCATATATCTGTCTCTTGGTCGACTCCTGAACAGTTCCCCACGCAAGCCCAACTCCAAGACCAGCAAACTTTTTTATTGTTTGTTAGGGAGAGACAAATAAGTAAGTAAAAGTGAAAAATAACAAAATCATATATTGTACATCATGAGTATCAAACCAGAAACATCATGATCTTAAGGAAAGACAAACAACTTATACATCACGACAATTGTTTATCAGATAGGGAAAAATTAGGGCTAAGCAAAACAATCAAATACATAATACATGATAATTATAACAACAATAAAATACAACCAAATCATACAGGAAATGGAGTAAAGACCCGAGTGCTATGGTGAATGGGGTGGAAGGGACTCGTCTCTCTCTGGAAATAAAAAAGACAATATATATAAACAGGAAAGCAAATGATCAAAAAGTGAGTACCCCAACCAAAAAAGTAAGTAGAGGACACTATGATGGCTTCATATCAAACTATCACTATGTATATATAGAGAGAGAGAGAGAGAGAGAGAGAGAGAGAGAGAGAGAGAGAGAGAGAGAGAGAGAGAGAGAGAGAGAGAGAGAGAGAGAGAGAGAGAGAGAGAGGGTGCACTCGGGTAACGCGATTATCCTGGTTGTAGGTGATATGAAACCAAGTGCAGGGATTGACAAGGGTTGGATCCCAGCTTTGGAGGACATTACCGGGATCCGTTAAGCTCCGCCTGAGCGTGTGCGAAGCGTCTCCTTCAGAATTTGCGTAAACCAAAGGAAGGAGAGGACTTGCGATTAGGGTAAGAGTAGCCAACAAGCAGCAGTACGTCGCCGTCAAGGCTATTGTTGAGGCTGATTGAGCTATTTCACAAGAGCTTCTTGAGAGCCCTCTCTATCCAATTTCAATTTCAATCACAATTTCAGTTTCAATCCAAATTTTAATTTGTACTCGATCGTATTTTGGTCAATAATCACTAATGGGTTTTGCATTTTGTGGGTTTGTTTCAATTATGAACAATTAACTCACCAATTTCACTCAAAATGAAAACTGAACTGTAGGGAGGAACATCGAAGCACCATGATGGAGCATATTTGGGAAGAAAAATAAACTGTGCCTAGCATATTCGGGAAGAAAAGCAGCCTCACGTCTGGGATGAAGCTCTTCGCACAATGTTGTTTTCATTTGGGGAGAAAAGCGGCCGTACCTCTGAGATCCAAAATTCAATTCGTGTTATAATTAAGATTTCACTTAGCGCTACTCTATTTTTAGGTTTGCTTTGTATCCACTGTGCTTCGAACTTGGGACCTGAAACAATATACTATGTATAGACAACGATTTACTGTAGCATTAAAAAAAATGGAAGCTGCATTAGTAGAAATAAATTTACTGATGCCTAAGGGTACAAAAGACAACAACATGTTATTGCTGATGCTATATGCTAGATTTAGACAACAATAGCATAATTTTACTGTTTCTATATCTTACATTAGACAACACCAAATTTAAACTGATGTCTACACTACATTATACATCAGTTTTTTATATATGTGTTGTCAATGAGGCGTAGTGTATTATTATATTCCTTGTAATGGTGGTGTGTTTGTTGAGAATGAGAGAGAAATTGTTTGAGTCGGCGAATCAACATATCGAAGTCATCTTGGCTCCTTATGAGGCTTAGACGTACGTACCAATCTTCAGCCTGGTACTCACTGCCTCCACGCCCTTCAATACTCGTTTGTTTCAAGACCTCGTAGCAGTCTTCATCCTCTGCCCTATCACATCGCACCCACGCATAAGCTGCATTGTTAGGTTTTGAGAAGGGTTTATGAGTGAGTAAAGGTTTGGGAAAAGGTATCATACAACACAAATTTATTTCTTACAATGGAGGAGTAAAAAGGTTGGATTTAGAGCTTTCTCAATGAGCTCTTCACTCTTTTGTGTAACACTTCCTCACTTCACTATCTTGTGTCTCACTCTTCTCACTCTCTCTTTCTTCCATACATTACATCACTTGTAACGACCAGAATATTTAAAAAGGGGAAAATTTGGAAATTTTGGGGAAAATGACGATTTTGCCCTTGGAATTGGGTGAACGGTTGACTTTTTATTCGAGCGATCAAACGGACTTTGACCGATGACTGTGACGTAGTTCGGGACATCACGAGTTCATAGACAGGTGGCACGCCCGATTCCGACATTTGAGGAAAAAGTTATGACGTGCGGAAGTTGAGGGTAATTCGGTAAATTGGCCACAGGGGCCGAAAGTTGACTTTTTGATCGGGACATTGTTTGGACTTTCCGGGAAAACCGTTGGGTAGGTCTCGGGACGCAGAATCCATAGACAGGCGGCATGCGTCAATCGGAGTCCGAACGAAAACGTTATGGGTCTAGAACGATTAGGGGTAATTTGGTAATTTGTGAGGACGAGGGTAAAATGGTAATTTTGATTCAGCTAAATGTGATAATTCAACAATTCTGATGAGTCAATGTGATTGATGACTCAAGGCATCCTGGGGTGACACTTGTCACCATGTGGGAAGGCTTAGTGGCTTGTAAGCCTAATACGAACAAACCAAAACCGCCAATTTTCCTTTGAGATTGTTTTGATCAAATTGATCGGTAAGGGAGACAAATAGATGACACCTGAGATGGGAAGAGGAAATCAGAGAGAAAAACGAGTAGAATTGAAGGGGTAATTGATGGAAATCGAACCATAAACCCGAGAACAAAACCCGAAAATAGCTTTAAGAAAGCTTTGATCGAATTTGATGTTGTGCGTGTTTTTGAATGAAATTGAGGTTGTAATTAGCCTTCTGGGATTGCTACGGATCGAACTGGATCAAGAACGAAGGAAATTAGGGTTATTTTGGCTTCGGACAGAGAGGGGGGAAGCTTCGGATTTGTGAGCTTGAGTCGAATGGATTGGAGGTCGAGAATGATGAAATTGATCTCGTAAACATGTTTCCCAGTGTCTCACGATGCTTCCCAATGAATCAATTACACGAATTTGATGGGAATTGGTTCAATTCGATGATGAACAGACATGGCGGACTTCGGAGATTTCGAGCTTGGGTTGAGTAATTGGGGGCTAATTCGTGTGCAATTGACTTCGAAATCATCTTTATCATGAATCTACGATGCTATACGACTCATTAATTGAAGGGTTTGGCTGTTGGTTTGAAGAACTTGACGATGAACAGGCTTCGAACCTGTGAGGATTGATCGAGTATATTGAGGTAATCAATGACGAAATTAACATTACATATCTTCAATAAACATTAATACGGTCCTATTAGTATAATCGATTGAAGAAATGGACTAGAAATGTGCAGGATTAGACCGGGTCACCTCGCGGGTCGCAGGACCCGTTTACCAGGCAATCGGGTCGAGAAGACAACAGTGATGGTTACTGTAGCAGGCGCGTGGCACCCACGCGCAGCCACTCACAGCGGCGCGTGGGGGCGCGTGGGGGCGCGTGCGTGGGAATTTCGAGGTAAGGTCAACATGAAACTTTTCCTATTTAATGTAACAAACATTTTTGGTGTTGGTTGCGAGTCGATCGGACACCGTCTTGATAATGTTTCGAGGGTCCGAAGGTTTATGTTACGTAATACATTAATATTAAATTCTCGAAAAATTATGAGAAATTAATATGATGTAAAATGAGTCCTTAGTGACCCTGAGTAATGATTTTGGACAGGATTCGGGATTTTTGGAAAATAGCGAAAATTACGGAAACACGTGCAGCTCGGAAAACAAGCGCTTTGGACTGTGTGTGAGTGGGCTTTTGTTTTCTACCCTAAATGCATGCATATATGTTTTAACTGCTTTTAAATACTTATAATATGATTTAAGTTGATTTGCCATGATTAATGATGTGATATGATAATTTCCGGATTTTGGGAATATTATATTATTATTATATTATTTATTATATTGTTTTGAGCTCAAATCCGAGAAAATCATAAAAGTGTGATTTGGGCGATGACTTAAGATTTGAAATGGTTTTTGACTTTGAAATTAAATTACATGATGTAATTGAAGAAATTTAATTATAATGATCTGTTGGATATGAATTTATGGAGTTTACTTGTGCTGTGGAAATACTATATTTCGGGCAGAGACCCTGTTGAACTATTGATTTGATTTTGAGATTTAAATAGCTTTGAAATGAGATTCTTGATTAGTGGTAATCATCCTCGGTGATTTGATGGTCTCCTCCAGACGTCGTAGATCCTGGAGTAGTCACGATCCACTGCCTGGAGATGAGTAGCTCCGAGGGGAGGCTCAATCTCAGGAGTGTGAGTTTATATTGATATCCTCCAGACGTCGTTGATCCTGGAGATGATATCACCCCAGACGTCGTTGATCCTGGGGAGGTACTCGGACTTGAGACACCCGAGTTGCACGCGTTGCATTGATATCGTGACGGTTATTGGATATTGAGATTGGATATTGAGGATGATGGTATCATGATTGATTTTGAATTATATTAACTGTTTCTTTCCCTTTGATTTATATAACCTATGTTTTTATATGATATGCATGCATGTTTGTGAAAACTGGAGGGTAAGAACGATTTTAATAAATTGTATTTCTAAACCTTTAATTTTTGTCCACTCACACTCTTTAATGTTTATTGGCCCTCCAGGTCGAGGCACGCTGATCGAGGCTAATCGGGAGGTGGAGGCATGAGTGCGCACAGGTACAATTATCCCTTGTTTGGCAAGTGCTGAGGGGCAATTGTGGTACTTCAGTTGACTTGTCAGACGGGAGCAGGACCTGTCGCGGTTATCGAGGGATAATCGGGATGGGTCATGTCAAATTGGTATCAGAGCACTAGGGTTGCGGATTCTGTTACCATATCATGCCTCCGAAACGTAAGCCTCGTGCGCGACCTGGTTATGAAACCGGTATATGAGGGTAAATGAGACCTCGTGATTGATCTCTGGAATGAGATTGACCCTGGATTGGGGGTCAGATGTTAATCAGTGTACACTGTGACTACGAATTGTTAATCACGGATTTGTGTGGGTCCCCAGAAAATGAGCCCCAAAGGCTAGAAAGATAGTACAATTGGGCAAGTTGGACCAGAATGAGATTATTATCAGTAAATGTATGAGTTTAGAGTGATGGGATATCCCGTAGGCCTTAGAGGTCGAATAACCTGTGATGCACCAGTTGAATTGCTTGGTGACTGATTTTGTAAATGATAGCACAACTGATTGTTCTGAAATTGGACTCAAGAGGAGCCAAAATAGGAAATGGGGCTCAAATGAGTCAGGATATTCAGTTGGACTCGGGTTGAGTCATGGAATGTATCAGGGCTCGGGATGAGCCGTAAAAAAGAATTATGGTATAGCCTACCCGTTAACTGAGAAATGTTTGGCACCTGGGATGCCCAGAATATCGTCGGTGGGTCGTAACTTTGTGGGTTGTTATTGTTTAGCCCTGGTTACTAGCTTTATGGACTTGGCTGGGTCCTGCCGCTTTCACTTAAAACGTGGGAGGTCAAGCAAAAACCTATAATACACAGAGAATCGGACTTAAGGGATGGTCAGTGGAACGCTAGTGGGTCTACTGAGTGATCAATTGGTAAGGTTAATTGTTCGTGATTGTGAGTCGTCTGGTCACATTTTGAAGTCGTGGTTATCTCTCCGTTGATTTGATCATATGGCACCAAGTTGGGGTGCAGTGGAGCAGGGATTGGCTCCTGTGATTATGGTTGATGCGACAGGCTGGGGAACAGTTGATAAGCCCGTGATGGATCGTCGGGGCATGGTCTGTTGGGACCACGTGGCCTGAGGATTGTAGTTACTTAGCAGGAGGCTTGAGTAGCCCCTAGAGGGAATGACCTAAATATTCCTGATTATGATGTATACATTGGGTCGGTCCCAGTCTAACCACTTTCCCATGTCTTGAGACTATCTATTGTCTAATTGTGATTGGTTAGCTTATGGAAGTTAGTAAGCCGACTAAAGCTACGAATGAGATAAAAGTGAACCTTGACACCAATATGGTGACCTTGGAAGGACTTATGGGGAGGTGGGGGGGGGGGGGGGGGGGGGGGGGGGGGGGGGGGGGGGGGGGGGGGGGGGGGGGGGGGTGGTGGGGGGGGTGGACCTTGTCAGTGTGAGGTTACCCCGGATGACAAGCGTTATTCGCCTAGTGTTTGACCTAGGGTGTTCCTGGACTTGGATGATTGGGATGTAATCCTTGGGATGGCTGAGTTGATGACTCAGGACACCTCTATCGAGTATGTTAATTTGAGAATGATATGTGGCTTTCAGAGGACTCGAGGATGTTACCCTCTCGAGTGATATCGAACCTCAAAATCCATGGATTGTTGGTGTGAGGTAAGTAAAGTTCACTAAGAGGCGTGGTATATGTGATTCACAGATGAGATGCCTTGGTGATGGCTTAAGATGTACAAGATGTTGTGCTATGTTTCCTGAGGTGTTGCCTGAATAAGAAATTGAGTTTATGAGATTGAGGTTATTTCGAGTATACGAGTTATTTTTGGACGCCCTGGTATGTGGCCCCTGCGGCGTCGCAAGGACTGAGGGTGCACTTCCAGGACTTGGTGGATACGGGTTCTTTCCCGCCGAGTG
Source organism: Prinsepia uniflora (assembly GCA_032719365.1). Taxonomy (NCBI): domain Eukaryota; kingdom Viridiplantae; phylum Streptophyta; class Magnoliopsida; order Rosales; family Rosaceae; genus Prinsepia; species Prinsepia uniflora. The sequence continues at coordinate 20,421,377 of CM064874.1, forward strand.
TCGTAGTAGGAAACCCAGTGGTTATATGTTGCTTTGGAACAATTTCCTATGGTAACGATATGGGATAAGTATCCCTTGTCATGAGTTAATGATTTGTGGTCCGATTGGACATAACGGTTTAGTGTGCCTATTGAGAGAGGCTAATATGTTGATGATTAGCAGTCCTGAGAGAAAGAGAAAAGATACTACCCGGAATTTGACATGGCTAAGGTTAGCCAATGGTGGTGCCCTCGGATAATGAACCGGTGATATTTATAAGATGATGAGTCAGGTATTCCGACCATAGATTGATTGGTGTACTCATATGTACAACTGGGTTGTGATGAGTTGTTTGAAATTGAATAAAGATCACAGAGTAGATGGGTTTCGAAACGGTACTGCCAGTTATGGAGATTAACCCGGAAGGAGGTCGAAGTTATTGGAAAGGGAAACTGAAGGAGAATGATGGTAAGTGGAGAAATTGTGACTTATGTTCGATGTAACCCTTTCGATGCACATAGCGATATGGCACTATAAGATTTGGGATTTGGTGAGGTCTGTTTCAGTAACATAGGGCTAGGGTTGCCAATGCTAGCTGACCCCTCAGGAGTTTTACTTTTCTGGCACGAAGTTTGGATTGACTATTGTGACCCATGGATCGAGTATGCAGGAGTCCTACCTCTGAGATGGAATGTAAAAATATTTCTTGACCATCAGGATTAACAGTAATTAATAAACAGAATGTCTTAAAGTGACCTGAGGCGACGGTCAGGATACATTGAGATTATAACCGTGTTGTCGGGTCAGGTATTATGCACGGAGAGGCTAATAAGATAGCCGATTGGGAATTTACTTGGGTGATAACGTAAGGATAAAGGAATCCTATTATGGATGGAACTCCATAGGGTTGGAGTAGTCTATGATATTCAATTACTCAGACTATTGGAGTCTAACTGCAGGATCATGATTGGTATCCAATGTTGGATAGAGTCGAGGTTAAAGAATGGACATGCTTTCCTGATATCGTATGAATGATAGTATTGAGAGTCAGTTATTGACACGACGTGAGCATTAGTGAAGCCCTTGAGGATAAACATACCAGATTGAATGAACCGTATAAGGTTTTTGGTTGATGGCCTAGTGGCATATATGTGTGGTGAAGTAAACCATCGTCATGAGTGGATGGCATGTGATTGGGATAACGATACTGGTACTTATGACCTCTCGATTATGTATACTCGGACGTTGAGCAAGGCTCCGTATGTCGAGTAGGCTTCGATAGGACTGCCCATGGGCAGGAGTTATGTCCCGATGATGATCCAATAATGGATACTGGATTGTTGTGAGGTTCCATAAGTCTGACTTGACCATTCATTCGATTTGATTGAACCAGAAGGGTATGCGATTGATGATGTTTCTGGTTCACATACACGTACACTTGATTTTGGATGTGACTAGCATGGTACTCCTTATTGAAATTCGAGGGCGAAATTCCTTAAGGGGGGAAGGTTGTAAACGACCCGAATATTTAAAAAGGGGAAAATTTGGAAATTTTGGGGAAAATGACGATTTTGCCCCTGGAATTGGGTGAACGGTTGACTTTTATTCGAGCGATCAAACGGACTTGACCGATGACTGTGACGAAGTTCGGGACGTCCACGAGTTCATAGACAGGTGGCACGCCCGATTCCGACATTTGAGGAAAAAGTTATGACGTGCGGAAGTTGAGGGTAATTCAGTAATTGGCCACAGAGGCTGAAAGTTGACTTTTTGATCGGGACATTGTTTGAACTTTCGAGAATACCGTTGGGTAGGTCTCGGGACGCAGAATCCGTAGACAGGCGGCATGCGTCAATCGGAGTCCAGAACGAAAACGTTATGGGTCTAGAACGATTAGGGGTAATTTGGTAATTTGTGAGGACGAAGGTAAAATGGTAATTTTGATTCAGCTAAATGTGATAATTCAACAATTCTGATGAGTCAATGTGATTGATGACTCAAGGCATCCTGGGGTGGACACTTGTCACCATGTGGGAAGGGCTTAGTGGCTTGTAAGCCTAATACGAACAAACCCAAAACCGCCAATTTCCTTTGAGATTGTTTTGATCAAATTGATCGGTAAGGTGAGACAAATAGATGACACCTGAGATGGGAAGAGGAAATCAGAGAGAAAAACGAGTAGAATTGAAGGGGTAATTGATGGAAATCGAACCATAAACCCGAGAACAAAACCCGAAAATAGCTTTATGAAAGCTTGGATCGAATTTGATGTTGTGCGTGTTTTTTGAATGAAATTGAGGTTGTAATTAGCCTTCTGGTATTGGCTACGGATCGAACTGGATCAAGAACGAAGGAAATTAGGGTTATTTTGCTTCGGACAGAGAGGGGGGAAGCTTCGGATTTGTGAGCTTGAGTCGAAATGGATTGGAGGTCGAGAATGATGAAATTGATCTCGTAAACATGTTTCCCAGTGTCTCACAATGCTTCCCAATGAATCAATTACAACGAATTTGATGGGAATTGGTTCAATTCGATGATGAACAGACATGGCGGACTTCGGAGATTTCGAGCTTGGGTTGAGTAATTGCGGGCTAATTCGTGTGCAATTGACTTCGAAATCATCTTTATCATGAACCTACGATGCTATACGACTCATTAATTGAAGGGTTTGACTGTTGGTTTGAAGAACTTGACGATGAACAGGCTTCGAACCTGTGAGGATTGATCGAGTATATTGAGGTAATCAATGACGAAATTAACATTACATATCTTCAATAAACATTAATACGGTCCTATTAGTATAATCGATTGAAGAAATGGACTAGAAATGTGCAGGATTAGACCGGGTCACCTCGCGGGTCGCAGGACCCGTTTACCAGGCAATCGGGTCGAGAAGACAACAGTGATGGTTACTGTAGCAGGCGCGTGGCACCCACGCGCAGCCACTCACGGCGGCGCGTGGGGGGCGCGTGCGTGGGAATTTCGAGGTAAGGTCAACATGAAACTTTTCCTATTTAATGTAACAAACATTTTTGGTGTTGGTTGCGAGTCGATCGAACACCGTCTTGATAATGTTTCGAGGGTCCGAAGGTTTATGTTACGTAATACATTAATATTAAATTCCCGGAAAATTATGAGAAATTAATATGATGTAAAATGAGTCCTTAGTGACCCTAAGTAATGATTTTGGACAGGATTCGGGATTTTTGGAAAATAGCGAAAATTACGGAAACACGTGCAGCTTGGAAAATAAGCGCTTTGGACGGTGTGTGAGTGAGCCTTTGTTTTCTACCCTAAATGCATGCATATATGTTTTAACTGCTTTTAAATGCTTATAATATGATTTAAGTTGATTTGCCATGATTAATGATGTGATATGATAATTTCCGGATTTTGGGAATATTATATTATTATTATATTGTTTTGAGCTCAAATTCCGAGAAAATCATAAAAGTGTGATTTTGGGCGATGACTTAAGATTTGAAATGGTTTTTGACTTTGAAATTAAATTACATGATTTAATTGAAGAAATTGAATTATAAATGATCTGTTGGATATGAATTTATGGAGTTTACTTGTGCTGTGGAAATACTATATTTCGGGCAGAGACCCTGTTGAACTATTGATTTGATTTTGAGATTTAAATAGCTTTGAAATGAGATTCTTGATTAGTGGTATCATCCTCGGTGATTTGATGGTCTCCTCCAGACGTCGTAGATCCTGGAGTAGTCACGATCCACTGCCTGGAGATGAGTAGCTCCGAGGGGAGGCTCAATCTCAGGAGTGTGAGTTTATATTGATATCCTCCAGACGTCGTTGATCCTGGAGATGATATCACCCCAGACGTCGTTGATCCTGGGGAGGTACTCGGACTTGAGACACCCGAGTTGCACGCGTTGCATTGATATCGTGACGGGTTATTGGATATTGAGATTGGATATTGAGGATGATGGTATCATGATTGATTTTGAATTATATTAACTGTTTTCTTTCCCTTTGATTTATATAACCTATGTTTTATATGATATGCATGCATGTTTGTGAAAACTGGAGGGTAAGACGATTTTAATAAATGTATTTCTAAACCTTTAATTTTTGTCCACTCACACTCTTTAATGTTTTATTGGCCCTCCAGGTCGTGGCACGCTGATCGAGGCTAATCGGGAGGTGGAGGCATGAGTGCGCACAGGTACAATTATCCCTTGTTTGGCAAGTGCTGAGGGCAATTGTGGTACTTCAGTTGACTTGTCAGACGGGAGCAGGACCTGTCACGGTTATCGAGGGATAATCGGGATGGGTCATGTCATCACTACCTCTGTTTATAGAGGTTGCTTGACCACCTAAGCTAAGTCTTCTAGATAATTCTAGTTAATTATCCATAATCATCATTCTTGACACCTTATGGCTTATTTCTAGAACTCTCTTCGTCTTACTAGTATATTGCTAGAATTCCCTAGCATTTTTTGGTATCATCTTGATGCTTCTTGATTGTTCTAGAATTCTCTAGAATTGTGTAGCATCTTCTAGATTAGTCTAGAGTTATCTAGAACTTTCCACACAAATGTGGATTACTTTGAACACTCATCCTTAATGCACATTTGTGATTCTTGAGTTTGCGTCATAGCATCTCAAACTTTTGCCTCAGAAGTGTTTCTGTCATAGTCTTCTTGTTGCTCTTCTCGAATCTGGTGATCAAAAAGTCTTTGTTACTTCGGCTGCTCCATGTTTGTGGCACTTGCTTCTTTTTGTAATAGGTTCTCTTTGACCTTGTGACATTATTTGCTCATCCTTTACGTGTGAGTTTTCTTGCGGGTCTCTTTTCTTCTTTTATCAACCTTCTCCATTTGTTTTGTCTCTTTGCAACTTCAAGATATTCTGGTTCTATTATTGTGAAGGTGCATGTCTCATACTTTTCTTTAAGAGATTTGGCTCTCCTTGTCTTCAATTCTGGGGACGTTTCTTGTTGCTTTGAAGGAGGAACTGATCTTGATGTTGATGGAGCTATAGATGTACCTGGAGTTACTGAAGTCTTATCTGCTTCAGCTTTGTCTTCCTCTCTGCTTTTCCTTCTAAACTTGTGTGTCTTCTTTTTCTGGGCATCAGTCTTCATTTTTTCCTTTGTAGCAGTATCTCCAAGGAAGTTCCATTTTTCGATTGGAAAATTTCTATCTTTCATCTTCACTTTCATAATTATTTTATTTTTTGGATCATATATTGTGCAAATATTTCTTGAAAAATACAGAGAGTATATATTTTTGAGCATTTTACTAATGCTTAATAGATTATGCTCCAGGTTAGGAACTAATAAAATATCTTTTATATATTTAGTTCCTTCATTAGTTTGGATAGAGATCGTACCTTTGCCTTGTGTCTCCATCACACCGCCATTTCCCATTTTGTCTTTGCCTTTGATAGCCTTGTCTATGTTGGTGAAGATGCTTTCGTCTCCTGCCATGTGATTATTGCAGCCGCTGTCTATGAACCACTTTCTTTTGTTTTTATCTGAAACTTGACGTGACAGGACCCACCCCCAATCCCTCCTTGATTAAGGGCTAAGTCATGCTCCCGTCTAACTTATGCATGACACGAAGGCTAAACCGACGTCCAACCTCCATGTGACACGTAAGTCGGACAAGGGATTTTCCAACACACCGTTCCAAACTTCCGGACTTTCCAGAGTGCGTAGACTCTACTATGGATCACGTGTGTGATGTCTCCGTCTCTCTCGATCAATAGCACGCACTGCGACAACCTGGAGGGTATCGAAAACATGAAAAGATTGTGAGCGGACAAAAATAATAATTTCAAAAAACCGTTATTAGAAAAAAATAATTTATACCCTCCACGCAAAAACCAATGCATGCATATCAATTCATGTTATGAAATCATTCGTATCTAAAACCATCACTAAAAACCAGAATCATTTCCGTAATTCAAATCCAGGGCCTCAGCCCAAAATCACAAATCAATCTTAACGTACGGAAACTCAGCCCCAAAACTCATCAAATCTAAATCATCCGGGCCAGTGTCCAAAACATCGGAAAACCAGTGAAAAACATCAATCATGCGAGTTGCTGGATCTCAAGTGCGCCCGAGTCTTTAAACTCAAAACCATGCGCATAATCAGGCCTTCCCGGGATATCAACGAGTCTTTAAACTCAAAACATAATCAACAGGCCTCGGGGGGTATCATAACCGAGTCTTTAAACTCAAAACATATACCGAGTCTTTAAACTCAAAACATATCAATCCAGGGCCCTCCCCCCGTCAATCAACCGAGTCTTTAAACTTAAAACCAGATCCAGTGGTTTTCTTTTTCTTTTTCTTTTTCCGGGTCTTTAAACCCAAAACCATTTTTAATTCAGGTGAAAATCATAGAAAATACATATCAAAATTAGCAATAATGATTCCGTAAGCCGGCATCCGAAACCATCAACCCGAACCCAAATCCAAAATTTCTCTTTCAAGTTTCAAAACCGAATAAAAAATCACCTTTTCAAAATCTGATTCCAAAACTGAAATCTCGTTTATCAAAATCACATGAACAAGGCTACAAGCCCGAAATCACTTTTCCAAAATTCATTTCAAACCGTTGAAATCAAATCATATTTCAAATTCCAAAATCCAATCATCAAAACCATGGTCAAATCACAAGGTAATCAGAAACTCGTAAAACGCGCAAATACGTACTTATCTCAAAATCCGTGCAAAACCGTAAATCATCAATGTAAATTCAAAAATATAGAAATTACGTATAGAAAACACATAAAACATATATGCATGCATCATAAGTTCGAAAACAAAGTCCACTCATAGACCAGTTCGCCGCTGCTTCGATACGTGCGCACTTATGCCATTCCCAACTAATCCGCTATCACCGGCTTTCCCGAACTTGTCCAAATCCCGTAAATAGGTCACTAACTACTTCATTATGTTTCTACTAAAGCCCCGTAATTTTCTCGAACTTTTAACTATTTTTAACTGAGGCCTAAAACTTTCGAACATCCCGAAACATATCTAGACGATGTCCGATCGACTCGAGGCCAATTCCAAAATGTTCGTTACATCGAACACTATAAAATTCATAATGACTGTGTCTCGAAAAAGGGTCCACGCTAACAGAACCCATCCCAATCCCCCCGGGATTAACACAGGATGACCCTGCTCCCGTCTGACACGAACTGTCAGACAAGGGATATTTCCGACCTTTGCCTTCCCGGGCTATCAGAGTACGCCAGTATCCGGAGGAGGTATGTGATATCTCGGTCTCTGCTACAGTCCACATCCGATGTCAACCTGAAGGGCAGTCAAAACATTAAAAGCAGTGAGTGGACAAAACCAAGAGTTTATAAAAACATTTCCATAAGAAAGACATTTGTACCCTTCACCAAAAAGCATGCATGCATTCGAAAACCATTTATCAGAAAGAAACCATATGTGGGACTAAGCCCAAAACCATAATGAAATAGACCATACGGGCCACTGCCCAAATCCATAAGAACCCAATAAGGGACTCATCCCAAAACCATAACCATACTGAAACCAAATACATGAGTCACTGCTCAAATCCTGTGCACACCTGTGCACACCACATATCACAAATCATAATCCATAAATATACATGTAATTCACACAACCAATCCTGTCACGGTTTCCAAAGTTACACGCGTGCTACCCGGGTCTCAATCCGAGTCTTCTCAAAGTCAAGGTCAATGTCCGCAGACCACTAACCCTACCCGAGGTTATAGTAACCATAGCCTTCCTGAGAGTAAGGAACCCAACTGGGGGGTGACTCCACTCAGTCGGTGCTCCGTGACTACTCCGGGGGTCCACCCAGGCCAACGGCCCTCCCCGGAGGAGATAGAATAAGTAAAGGAAGGTATATGAACATATGTATACATAACACAAACATTCATGTCCAGTTCCCCTGAACCGTCATGATCCATAACATCCAATGCATATACATATAGACCATATCCTCCATTTCCGGTTCCCATAAACCGTCATGTACCAAAATCACATAACCAGGGTTCATGCCGGTTCCCATAAACCGTCATGAACCATAAAAACCATTTGTAACACATAGCTGGGCCCTAGGCCCTGATCCACATACAAACTGGACCTCTGGTCCGAATCGTAAACCAACTGGGCCTTGTGCCCAATTTCGTAAATCAAATGGGTCTCATGCCCAATTCCATATTTCCCAAATCCGAAATCAATTTAAGAACCAATTGGGCCTCCGGCCCGAGAATGTAACTAAAAGGGACATCGAGTCTGAGGGTTTCCGAAACAAAGGGGTCTCGAACCCGAGTTTACCTTTTCAATTCCAAAATCATTTCATGAAATCATATCCAAAACCATAAGTACGGAAAATCAGTATAAAACCGGAAAACCTAAATCGCCTCGTAAATCGTGAAACCATATAATTCACAACCATCCAATTCATAATCCTATAATCACAATCATAAACCATATAAAACATTTATGCATGCATCACAGTTTAGAAATCAAGGTCCACTCACAGACCGTCCTATGCTGCCGCCTCGGTTTGCGTGCCGTAAGCGTCACCGGGCAAATCGTCATCACCGGGACTCCCAAACCTGTCCAAATTGCAATAGAAGGTTACTAACTAGTTAATTAACCTCCCACTAAAGCCCTGTAATTTTCTGGAATTTGTAACTATTTTTAATCCCGATCCTAAACCTTCCGATGCCCGAACATTATCGAAACGGTGTCCGATCGACACGAAACCAGTCCCAAAATGTTCGTTACATCGAATAGAAAATTTCACGTGTTGAAAATATCCCCAAATTATGGAACACGCGCCCCCACACGCGCAATGAAGGTGCTGCGCGTGAGATCACGCGCCGCACTATTCATTGTCTCCTACAATCAGCTGAACCGGTCCACCTACAACTGAACCGGCCAAACCAGTTTGGACCGGTTCAAGTCCTAAACACGTCCATTTCTATTCCGTTTTGTCCCATTTTAATCCTAATATCATCCTAACCATGTTTCCTATCGTTTTAAATATTAAAAACCGAAGAACAAACTCAAACCCGTACCTTCCAAGCTCGGCCATGGTGGTGGCGGCTTCCTCCGCCGTTCACCGCCTTCCCAAGCCGTCTTAGCTTCCCTTTATGATTTCAAATGGTTCCTACGACCTCCAGAAACCTTTTCCAATTAATGAAAATCACCCAAACTCTTTAAAACTAAATCTCCAATTTTTGAATATTTTCTTGCCTCACGGGTCGACTCCTCCGTCGTCGACCACCATCACACCGTCGTCCTCCCATCACCGTCCTGCTCTCATCATCACACTCTCACGGTCCCATACGACACACAAAATGAATGGTGGTGTGGTGTTTGTGTTTTGAAGAAAAATGGAGAAATAGATAAATGGGTTTCGGGTTTGAAGATGAAGAATAATGAAGATGGGTTGATCATATGAGAGAAGAGAAATGGAGGGTGAGGATTTGAGATATTAAGTGAAATGGATGGATAAGATTGTGTGATAAAAAGGTTAATTATAAAATATTAGATATAATAATATTTAATTAGTTAGATCCCCTTTTTAGGGAAATTGGCCAATGGGATGAGTGCCACTTGTCACTCATCCATGGGACCCACTGAAAATATCTGCCCAATCAGATATTGCCAAATTAGCCTTGCCTCGAAGTACGTGCATAATGAAATCGAACTTCCGTGACCTATAACTTCCCCGTTCGAAGTTTGATTTCAGCATGTCGCATGTCTATGGATTCGTAACATCCCGATCTACGTAACGGTTATCGACCTTCGGCTATCGGACCTCCTAGTCAAAAAGTCAACATTTGCCCCCTTTTAACCAAAATTACCAAATTACCCCTGAACTTCTGAATGTCATAACTTCCTCCTCGAATGTCGGAATTGAACGTGCCACCTGTCTATGAACTCGTGACGTCCCAAACTACGTCACGGTCATCTATCAAAGTCTATTTGACCGCCAGAATGAAAAGTCAACGTTTTGCCCACGCCTAGGGGCAAAACTTTCATTTTGCATCGTTCGTCCGATTTCGCCTAACTAATCACCGATTAGCCTCACTAATCGTGATTAGTCACTAATCTAATCTAGGAATTTGGGATTGTTAGTTACAACCTTCCCTCCTTAATTAATTTCTTCCTCGAAATTCCAACCGACCTAATCTAACCGTTCTTCCCTCCGTAATTAGTTTCGTTCTCGAAACTCCAACTATCTCGATTCCACATCCACCTCGTGGAAAGCAATCTGATCTTACACACGTGGAATACACCAACTAACCCAAACAATACTTACTCTTCTGCAACCAGACGTACCACTAACGCTTACATCACATCGATTGGATTCGACCACGTCGAATGACAGTAGCCATACGTTCCGAATTGACATCACTTGTCAAATCTACCCTTTCGCTGACATAAACAACTAGACGGTTCCTTGCTCAACCACTAACTATCCTGACGTCTGCTCCCACTGGGAGTCATCAGATCTCACTAGCTGATCCACACTGACACCTTCGACAAACTGTCACCACTTGACAGTCGTTAGTCGAAAACTTACACTATACCCACTTGTGGTTATACTAACCACCAATTCACTCAACCTGAGTATACAATCACCAACATCTAACTCGACTTGTTTGTAACTAGACCCATCAGGAATACCATGACCTATTGCACAGTATCCAATATCCAGTTCACAACCTCAACTAATCCAATGGTATCGAAACTAAGCCGACTACCAACACGCTCACCAACGTACCTCTGGTATAACCTATATACTGCCATCAGACACCACAAGTCTGCCCGGTATCGTACCTTGAACAACGTACAAGGTATGTACATCTACCCATCAATCAGCCTACAACCACAACAACCACGACAACACGACCACCTAGGTCGTAGCCAAACACATTTCTATAATGGAGTTCATCTGTCCAATCCAGCATTAGACAAATCGAAACTCCAACCCATTATCTATTTCCATATTCGAATCCGAAATCATCATTCCGTAAGGTAGCATTTGGAATAATCATTCCGAACCCAAATCCATAAATCCACTTTCAAGTTCCAAAATCGAATCCTGAATCGTCATCCAGAAATCCGATTCCAAAACCTGAAATCTCGTTCACGTCTACCGAGACGTACTATATCCGAACCTATCGGATACCTGTTCAATTGATTACACATTACATTTGATTGACTTCATAGGGAAGCCAATCCCAATATCAACACGTCTAGGTTGACCAAATCCGACCTCGTCGGACATTTACTCGCCTGAGTAACATACCATACGGGATTTACCTCGAAAAGAAGTTCAGTCCCGTCATCCACAACTCAACATACAAGTAAGAGTGATAAACTCTCCACTTATCTGGATCATCAAGATCACGATCCAGATCCATCACTACGTCATCCAACCATAGACGTCACGATCATCGATCGTCACGACGTCGAAAGTCCTCAACCATTTCCCACATCTAAACAGATCAGTCAACGACAAGACACGCCGAGACTGTGGGTTCTCTTCAATTATCTCATATCGATCCTTGTCATTCCACCTAGAAAAAATCAAGGATGATACAAGACTATGACATCAAAATTCATCCTACGTGAATGCAACCAAAACCCCGTTGCACTCACCACATCATGTGAACCAACAACGTCTGCCACCAACCAATACACGACCAATGTACTAGTGGCAACCAACAACATCTACATCATCAACATCATCAACATCATCAATTATGGTAGAACCTAAGAAGTCACACTAATGACTTCGAAATACCCAATACCAATGCGGAAAAGCTTCATTCCACCCGTCACCTCAATCGCAACCTCTCGCGATTCCGAAGTTCCAAGAAGATTGGAAACAACACACTCGGACATCAACCACGTGTACCTCCTAACCAATTTAACTTTATCCGTGACCCACTACTGGATCACCGATACCGAACATATGCCCATCTCAATGGAGTCACATTCCGACTCGTAACTCACCGTCATCACGATCACCGGCACCAGTACTAGTACTAATACCAATGCACTATCACCAACACTAGTATCAGTACGATCCCCAACACTAGCACACAAGTATCCACACTAGTAGTAGCACACTAACACTAGTATCAGTATCAGCATCGGCACACAGGGTGCAAATCTGACAACCCTGGATCTCCGCTCATACCAAGCGACGAACCCGTACCTCCGCTCGAATTGGAGAAACTCTTCCTCCCTCGTACCCAAAAACTTTGGGTACAGTCATCCTGACAACTCATACAGAAAAGAAAACGTCCCCTGAATGTTCCCGTCTCATTCTACGATTGCACTCAGTCGTAACTGAGTCGAATCCAGAATCACTACTCGTACATATGCGTTACTCACACACCTCGTATCATCGTCACGACTGACAATCCCATCGTCACAATCGTCACGACAACCTGAGTCTACTCGACCTGATAAGACTCGACTACATCCATCGATAGTAGCGTCTGCCATAACCTCGTGCAGACCTAACTACCAGGAATCTCGATATCCAGACTCTGCATCCAACGGAATCAACCGCTCGTACCAACTACTCTGTATCCCCGTTCTGGGATTCCATCGACAAGTACCAACCCTAGTAACCTGTCCGACCAACTCTAACCAGTCGTAACTCGACTAAACCAATGTCGTCTACTAGGTCATCCACGACCTTAGTTTCACCAACAATCCATCACAACTAATGTAGTACGACGACCAACTAGGTCTAACCGATAAGTACAACAACACTGCAGAGTGCAGTCCCATCACAAACTAACATAACTAGACCTGACATGACCAGATCGAACATGACCGTCGGTCTTGACTTCGAGAAGTCGTCAGAGTTAAACCACTCGCCAACTTACATTTCCGAACCATACACCTAAGGTAGGGTTCCACGATCACACCTAGAGTTCCACTGAACCCAACTGCAGTACAATCCACAATCTGACCGACCACGTGGTCTTGACATCGTAAAGACGTCAATCCAATCCTACCGTCAATCCAACCAGGATTCCACGAATCCGACTGCTAACTGCCAACTACAGTAAATCCATTTAACTCAACAAAATCTGATCATCGGATGGTCACAATTCCGAACTATCGTCAAAACGAACCTACAACATCGTGAAGACGATGCCAACTAACCGTCTCACGATCAAACTGCTAACGTACGAATATGTTCACCCTTCCGTAGGGTCCCACATTGTCAACCTTGATAGAACTATGACAACCCCGACATCAAATGCCGAACCAAAACAAACCACGATTCAACCCTACTAATTATCGTATCGGCACCCCAACTATAAGGTTGATAACGAACTGTAGCCCATTGAGATATCACATCCTCGACCTCCGTACTACTCCAAGAGCAAACCTACTCTGATAAGAGCTAACTGAGCTCTGATACCACTTTGATAGGACTCATCCCAATCCCCCCTGGATTAACGGGGGATGACCCTGCTCCCGTCTGACACGAACTGTCAAACAAGGGATATTTCCGACCTTTTCCCTCCCGGGCTATCAGAGTACGCCAGGATCCGGAGGAGATATGTGATATCTCGGTCTCTCCTACAGTCCACATCCGATGTCAACCTGAAGGGCAGTCAAAACATTAAAAGCTGTGAGTGGACAAAACCAAGAGTTTATAAAAATATTTCCATAAGAAAGACATTTGTACCCTTCACTAAAAAGCATGCATGCATTCGAAAACCATTTATCCGAAAGAAACCATATGTGGGACTAAGCCCAAAACCATAATGAAATAGACCATACGGGCCACTGCCTAAATCCATAAGAACCCAATAAGGGACTCAGCCCAAAACCATAACCATACTGAAACCAAATACACGAGCCACTGCTCAAATCCCGTGCACACCTGTGCACACCACATATCACATATCATAATCCATAAATATACATATAATTCACACAACCAATCCTATCACGGTTCCTGAGAGTAAGGAACCAAACTGGGGGGTGACTCCACTCAGTCGGTGCTCCGTGACTACTCCGGGGTCCATCCAGGCCAACGACTCTCCCCGGAGGAGATAGAATAAGTAAAGGAAGGTATATGAACATATATATTGTAACGACCCATCCAGAGTATCAGGATTTAATATTATTTAATTATGATTTAGAATGACTAATCTGAGATTAGTTGAGTGATTTCGGACGAATTATGCAAAATGACCGTTTTGCCCTTAGGCGTGGGCAAAACGTTGACTTTTAATTCGAACGGTCAAATGGACTTTGACCAATGACCGTGACGTAGTTTGGGACGTCACGAGTTCATAGACAGGTGGCACGTGTGATTTCGACGTTCGTAGTGAAAGTTATGATGTTCGGGAGCTCATGGGCATTTTCGTAATTTGGACGAAATAAGGGGAAATGTTGACTTTTTGATCGGGTGGTCCGATGGCCGAGGGCCAAGGACAGTTAGGAAGGTCTCGATGCCCTGAGTCCGTAGACAGGCGGCACGCGTCGATCGGAGTCCGAATGACCGAGTTACGGGTCTGGATGCGTGAGGGGCACTTTGGTAATTTTCTGCACAAAGGCAGAATAGTAATTTCACCGTGCACTGTGGATCAAACAGCCGTGAAAATGGGATGTTTGTGCGATCTTTTCCATGGATTGTTTATCATTAATGGACTGATTATGGGGCAGCCTTGAGGTGTTGTTGCACATGGGAGGAGCTGGCCACTGATTGCACACACATGGGCACTGATTTTCTAATGGTTTCGGGGCAGTGCAGGAAGCTTTACACAGAGGACTGTGTGGTACTTTGGGGAACTTTTAATCCCTGAATTGGATTAAAGGGAATGTGAGTGAGTTGTGAGGATCACTCTGAGCTTGTATGGCTGTCGAATTGGAGAGAAAATCGGGAGAAACCATTTCGGGTTTCTTGGAGGGAAAATCCAGAATTTGATTTCTGAGCATTGTTGGACCAAACCAAGGATGGGTTTAGCTTTCTGGGAGTGTTTGGAGCTGAGCCATATCATTTTCGAAGGGAACCAGCCACGGCTGAGCTGGGACGGTGGCCACTGTTTTCAGGGAAACGCAGTGTTGAGGACGACGACTTCCAGGTGAGCTTTTATTCAATTGGTTGTGCTTTTGGGTTCATTTAGATCCTAGTATACTTCCTGTGAAGTTAATTTGATAATGGTTTGGAAAACTCAGAGTTTGGGTGATCGACCCGTTTGGGTGATCACGGGTCGTGGGCCTGATTTTGGGACTGTTTTAGTGAATCAGGGACATGGAACTTTGATTAGATAGTTAAGGAATGTGATGGAATCAAAAACGGAAGGAATCGAGCTCGAATTGATGGTTATCTAATCGGGTTGGAATCGCGGGTATCAGACCCGTTTACTAGAGAAACGGGCAAGGACGATGACTGTAGCAGTCACTGTAGCAAGCGCGTGGCTTTCACGCGCAGCCACTCACGGCGGCGCGTGACGGTGCGTGGGCACAAATCTCGAGGTGAGGTCAACATGACTTTTGTCCTATACAATGTAACGACCATTTTAGGATTGGTTTCGTGTCGATCGGATCCCGTTTTGATAGTGTTCGGGATGTCCGAAGGTTTTAAATCCAGTTTTAAAATACTTAAAAATTTGGGAAAATTACGAGACTTTAATAGGATGATAATGAAGGGGTTAGTAACCCTCTATTGTGATTTGGACAGGATTGGGAGTCCCGGTGATAGTGGTGTGGCCCGGGAAGGCCTATGGCACGTGTATCGAGGCGCTCGGTTAAACGGTCTATGAGTGGACATTGGTTTTATAAATTTGATGCATGCATAACTGTTTCATGATTTTTATAATTGTGATTTTATGGTTTATTTTGGATATCGGTGAACTTATATGATTTCACGCATTTCGAGGTGATTTATGTGTTTGCACGTAAATCGAAATTTTCTGGATTTGCACTGATTTCCATAATCGAGGTTGGAAATGATTTCATGAAACGGTTACGGATTTGGTAAAGTGAATTCGAACGAGGGGCCCAATTGATTTATGAAATCGGACCAGGGGCCCAGTTGACTTATGAAATTGGGTCAGGGGCCCAGTTGATTTACATATGCAATTTCGGGTCGGGGACCCTAAAATGGAATTGAATAAATGATTTCGAATTTGGTAATCAACTATTTGGACTTATGACGGTTTTATGGAAATTCGGGGCAGGGCCCTTGTGATATTTTGGAAATGAATAATAAAATATGTTCCATAAAACCATCTCGATATGAGGATATATATCGGTCTCCTCCAAGTGTCAGGGACACTGGAGAAGTCACGGTGCATTGTCTGCGAGGGGTTATTGTACGGAGCAGCCGGACCGTATAGTGATCCAGGAGCAGGATTGTTATCATTAGACGTCAAGAACGTCAGACATCGGGGATGTCAGAGATATGGACCCGGTGAGACCCCGGGCAGCACGCGTTGCTTAATACCGTGAGATATGACGTCGGGGACGTCAAGTGTCAGGGACGCTAGGCATCGGGGATGCCGGAGATGGAAAAATAATAAATGTATCTTACTGGATTTATGAAATAACTCTTGGATTGACTTTTGGGATTTGAAACTATGCTTTGGTTTCCGGGCTAAGGCCCTAATGGTTATTTCTAAATAAATATGTGATCGTTGGTTTTTAGTGCATGCATATGTTTTTACTGAGGGGCATAAATGTCTTTATAAATGTTTTTAAACAGACTTGTTTATTTTCGTCCACTCACAGCTTTTGGTTTTTAATGCCCTTTAGGTTGATTCCAGAAGCGACTGCAGTAGAGACTGGAGCTTTGCACACCTCCTCCATCGATCCTTGCGTACTCTGGAAGCCCGTTTGGACAGTGGCAATAGGTTATCCCTTGTCTGACACCTCGTGTCAGACGGGAGCATGACACATTCCATGGTAATCCCGGGGGGATTGGGATGGGTCGTGTCAAGTGGTAGCAGAGCAGGTTTTGCTCTTTTGTGCGCGAAAGTCGAGGGGTGTGATGTCTCTTTGGGCTGCAGTTCCGTTGTCAACCTGATAGATAGTTTTGGGTTGAGTAGTGGATAATGTTTGTTTGGCCCGATACGCCGTGCGTTAACGTGATTCGACCCAAGTGGGGTTGTTTGTGGTTAACTGGTAAAGTGGGACCGTCGGTTCGGTCATGTGATGATGGATTGTTGTGCTACTGGGCACAGCTGGGTTCAGGGAACCCAATTTTAATAATGATATGGAAAAGCGAAACTCAGTTGTGTAATGGTCTAAAATGTGGACCCTGGTGGTGATGGCTAGGGTAAGAGATGTTGGTGCATCGGAGTTAGCCGATGACCTTCGTGGTGGAACCCACGATGGAACCCACGTTGAGTTGACGATTGGATTGGGTTTGATGTCTATACAATGTCAGGACCGCGGAGTCGGTCAGGTTGTGAATGTTACTGCAGAAGGCAGTTGGGTTCGGTGGAACCCTAGGGTGTGATTTTGGAACCCTAATTTCTAATTGATGGATTGGAAAGGTGAACTTTAAATGGGAACTTGTGCTGCGACGAGCGGCGAAGGTCGTGGATGACCTTGTGGATGACTCTAGTGAGTCTAGTCAGGATTATGGGATTCGATCCACGGATACGGTTATGGGATAAGATGTGGATTTCCTCGTTGGATCGAATAATAGTGTGAGGTGTGGATACGGATCTTGACAAGCAATGACTGTTGGTCGACAATTGTGTCGAGATGACTGTCTATCGAGGGTATTTAGTGTGGTTTTAACACTTGAGGATCAGGGGACGTTCAGGGAACGTTCATTATCCTGATGTGCGGATGGTCAAATTGGAGGTACCCATAGTCGTGGGGTACGAGTGGTGATACGGGACCGTTGTTCGGTATGAACGGAGATCCAGGGTATCAACTTTACACACAGTGTGCTAGCGTGGATGTTCGTGTGCTAGTGTGGATGTGTGGATGCCTGTGTGTTGAGGCAAGTGTCGGTGATACTAGCACTGGTGCTGGTGTCAGTGATTATGATGACGATGAGCCACGAGTTGGGATGTGACTCTGTCCTGATAGACATATGATGGGTATCTGCGACTCAGTGGTGGTTGAGTCATGGACTGGATAGGATCCAGGGGAGATTGTGATGTGTTGGGATAAGCCTCAACAGTTATGAGATGACAAGTGATGAATGGATAAAAATGTATGTTTGAGACTTGAGGAATCTAGGGACGATGTTCCCTACGTCATGAGAATCAGTGGATTTGGGGAGTTGTTGTCAACTCCGAGATTGGTAAGATTGTTTACCTCTAATATCCCCAGAAGTGCAGGGAAATTATTAAAATTGAAATGTCGAGGAAAACCATTTGTGGTATAGATGTGGGATTTTGTGATTGTGAATCACGTGGAACCTGAGAATTGAACCTGTAAAGGTTGAGATGTGAGACGAAGGTAGTACGGTAGGCACATCCAGGAAGAGTTGAGAATTCCCGTTCGGAATCGGGGTGTGTGCATAAATGATTATTAACGGACGTGAGGTCCGAGTAATGAATTGATTTTGGACACGTGGTTATCCAAGTGAGTTGAGGATGTGGGCAGTCCAGTGGTTGGACTTGACAGCTCATTGGGAGCATGTCTGTTTCCAACATGGTTGGAACTCCCGATTCGGGGAGAGTTGTGATTGGGGGACGAGAGGAGTGCTCGTTTCTGCTTCGGTGATTGGTATTCTGAAGTCATTGGGGTTGACTTCTTATTTTCTGCCGTGGCAGATGATGAGTGTTATTACCAGTACGTTGAGCGTGTATTGGTGAATGGACCCATGATCGGCCTTGGGTCATTGGACACAAAGAGTTGTGTATCATTCTGGAATTGGTGGTGAAAGGTGAGGTCACCATTCCACCTAAGGAAATTTGACAAAGGATACAAGAGGGTGTAAGACCCTACGATCAGTTTTCATATGGATTGTTAGCTACGTGAGCATGTGTGGATCCTAGGTGGATCTGAATTGTGATATTGTGGACTTTGGACGATGTGACGATCTAGGATCGTGATGTTACTTATCGGATGACGTAATGATGGATCTGGATCGTGATCTTGATGATCCAGATAGGTGGAGAGTTTATCACTCTTACCTTGGTATGTGAGTTGTAAATGACGGGACTGAACTCCTTTTCGGAGTGGAGTCCATATGGTTTGTTACTCAAGTGAGTAGGTTTCCGAAGTGGTCGGATTTTGTCAACCTTTAACGTGTGGATATTGGGATTGGCTTCCCTATGAAGTCAATCGTGTGTCTTGAGTAGGTAACCGATAGGTTTGGTTTTGGTATGTCTCGGTAGACGTGAATGAGATTTTGGGTTTTGGAATTGAATTTCTGGGTGACGATTCAGGATTCGATTTTGAAGCTCGAAAGTGGATTACTGGATTTGGGTGCGGAATGATTATTCCAATGCTATCTTATGGAATAATGATTTCGAATTCGGATTTGGAAATGGATACTGGGTCGGAGTTTTAATCTGTCTGGTACAGTATCTGACAGATGGACTCTAGAGTAATTAGAACGTGTTTGGCCACAACCTAAGTGGTTCTAGGTGAATTAATGGATAGATGTACGTACAGCGTACGTTGTACGAGGATTGATACTGGATAGGCTGAGTGGTGCCTAGTGACGGTACATGGGATGTACCAGTGGTGTGTGATTAAACGTGTTGGTAATCGGCTTGGTTCCGACACCATTGGATTTGGTGGTGGGTGTGAACTAGCATTGAGTACTATGCACTGGGCAGAGTTATTCTTGTTGGGTTCAACGATTTTATGAGCAGGCGCTCTTAGCCACGGATGGCTAGTGAACCCCAGTGTGGAGATGTAATGACCCGTCCCGAATATCGGGATTGAATATTAATTAATTATGGTTTAAAATGACTAATCGGGGATTAGTTGAGTGAAATCGGACGAATTGTGCAAAACGACCGTTTTGCCCCTAGCGTGGGCAAAATGTTAACTTTTAGTTCGGGCGGTCAAACGGACTTTGACCGATGACTGTGACGTAGTTCGGGACGTCACGAGTTCATAGGCAGGTGGCACGTTCGATTCCGACATTCGAGGTGAAAGTTATGGCGTTCGGAAGTTGAGGGGCATTTTGGTAATTTTGGTTAATTGGGGTCAAATGTTGACTTTTTGACCGGGAGGTCCGATGGACGAGGGTCAAAGACCGTTACGTAGGTCTCGTCGATACGAATCCAACGACAGGCGGCATGCCGAAATCGGAGATTCGACGACGAAATTATGGTCACGGGAACGGACTCGATTAACCAAACGAACCGGGATTAAAATAATATTTTAATATGAACAGTACCCGATGACTGAACATACTTGGATGAGTGACAAGTGTTACTCATCCCCTAAAATCAGGCATTAAACCAGGATCCATGTTTTTGGGGGAGACCTAATTATTATGTTTTATTATATTAAATTAATTAATTAATCCTAATTTCCATTAATCTCCCATATTTTCTTCAACCGTGTACAACCCCCAAATCAATTTTCTCCCAACCTCCATTTCTCTTCCATTTCTGAACCAGAGAGTGAGCAATTGAGAGATTATTGAGATTGAACTCAACTGGGTAAACACGGGAGATTGAGAGTGAGCTGGGAACTGGGAATTCGAAAATTTGGTTTTTGGGAGGAAAATTCGAATATGATGATTTGAGCCGTGATGATCGAATTGGAGCTTAGAAGTAGCTTCCTGAGGTTGAGACGAGTGGAACCAGATCAAAAACGAGATGAATTGAGGCCCAATTGGCTATGAACCGAGTCGGGTAACAGTGAAAATGTCGAGCTTGAGTCGTGGAGTTGGAGGCTTTGATTGATACAATTGAGATGGGGAAAGGGTTTACCTGAATCCACTGAAGCTTCTGGTTGCATCAATTGAGAGAAATCGATTGAAAATGAAGGACTTCGAATGATGAACAATGGCCGGATGTCCTTCGAATGATCAACTGTGATCGTAAGGTTATAGGTAAGATTGTTTGTAATTGAGTCCACGGATCTTTAATTGAACTTAATTTGAAACTGACTGCATGTTCAATTGATGGAAACAATGTCGAATTGGTAGGAAATTAACCGGGTCGCCTCGCGGGTTAAATGGCCCGTTTTACAGACAAACGGGTGAGGACGAGGGTACTATAGCTGGCGCGTGGGTTTCACGCGCAGTCACTCACGGCGGCGCGTGAGGGCGCGTCCGGCCTAGTCTCAAGGTGAGGTCAACATGACTTTTGATCCTCTCAGTGTAACGAACATTTTGACGTTGATTTCGAGGAAATCAGATATTGTTTCGTTAATGTTCCGCGTGTCCGAAGTTTTGTTTTACGTTTAAAATACGTATTTAAATTCCGAAAAAATTGAGGAAAATTATATGAAGTATTTTGAGATGTTAGTAACCCTTTATAATGATTTTGGGCAGGAGTTGTGATTTCCAGAAGTTACGGAAAAACGTGCAGCTCGGAAACGTACCGTTTTGGACGGTGTGTGTGAGTGGACTTTGTTTTCTAACTGTGATGCATGCATATATGATTTAAAATGCTTTATTATATGATTTGATATGCTTTGGAATGATTGGTATTTCAATTCGGTGATTTCTCGGTTTTATGATTATTATATTATTATATTTTGGCACGATTTTTGAGAAATCATGAAATTGGTTAAAAATGATATTGTGGGCGTGTGAACCCAAGTAAATAATGATTTTGACTCGGATTTGGAGTTACATGTGAATTTGATGAATTTGATGATTTTTGTATTCTCGTGATTTTGTGATTATTTTAATCAGTCTTTCAGGCACGTTTTACGAGGAACGTGCAAATGATGTTTTGGGCTAGGCCCGGATTGAAAATGATGTTTTGACTCGGGTTATGAGTCAGGAAGTTGAAAATGATATTTGGACTCGGATTATGAGTCAGTGATTGATTTCATGGATTTACGTGATCGTGGAAACTCGGGTTTACGGTTGCACGGATTTACGTGAAAATGATATTTTGGGCTTGAGACCCAATGGAATTGTGTTTCTAATTGGATTTGTATTTCCATGTGATTACATGATGATATTGATGATTTCAGATTTATAAAGTAAATTGGGACTTCGGTTATTTTGGGGCTGAGACCCTGTGTTGATATATGATTTGGTTTTCAATGCAACTGTTTTTCACTGGTTTTTGTGATGATGATATGTTGCGGATAATTAGGGCTTTCGGGTGGAAATATGTTTTTCCCCGGAGTGCACCCTGGAGATAACGCTCGCCTTCAGGATGGAAGTGTTTGCCCGAAGAGGTCACGTAGCACGGTCTTTGTCGTGCAGCCCAGGGGAGGCTCGACTCAGATCAGATGTGCTGGATATATGTATGGATCGGTAAGTGATGTGTTCACGAGATCCGGATTGCCGGCTGGTGATGTGTTCACAGCGGCGGATGCTCGGATTTTGAGCGGTCCTTGAGCCTATTGATATACACGTGTTGCAGGGATAAACGTGACCTTAAGCAACAGGATATGGAAATAAGTCCCGTGGATTATGGAAAATGATTTTGAGGAAACCGTAGTTTAGCGGTTAAAATGATTTAAAAAAACATAATGTTTGTGATTACGTACCGGTTTTGAGTACGGATTTTTGGTCTTTGTGGCCGGGTGATGGTGTTCACATGTTTTGGCCTGAGAGCCGGGATTTTTTGTTTTATAACATGAGTTTTATGGACCATGGGAAAACGTATTTTGATTTTATCGGTCCACTGTTCATACTTGAATAATTTCATACTATTACTCATGTTTTATGGTATGCTTGCATGTTTGTGAAAACTGGAGGGTAAGAAATGTGTTTTGGTAAATGTATTTATCAAACTTTATTTTGTCCACTCACACCTTTTCTGTTTTATTAACCCTTCACGTCGTGGCGCGTTGATCGAGGCTATTCCAGAGGTGGAGGTATGAGCGGGCACAGGCGCAAATATCCCTTGTCTGGCAGGTGCTGAAGGGTAGTTTCGGACTTTCAGTTGACTTGTCAGACGGGAGCAGGACCGGGCACGGTTAACTTTGTCCTTCGGGGACGGGTCCTGTCAAGAGACGTGTGATCACTGCTGGATTGGCATTCAATGTGTTCCAGTTACACCACTTGATTGAGTAAGTTGACGGTATACGTACACTCAGGATGAGTGAGTTGGTGGTCAGTGAAACCACGAGTAGCCTTGCGTGATGTTTTTACGCCGTGATTTTTCCAGCGTCATGGTTCGCTGACGGAGTCGGCGGTTATGGACATTAAGATTGATATGTGTCGCAGGTTTGGGCTTGCCCTGCGAATTGAGATCATGTGGTTGATCTTACGTTACTTTGAGCGAGTGGCAGTATGGGGTGTTGTCACTGATTAGTCGATGGTTGGAGCCTTACCAGGGTGGTAAAGCTTAGTGGTGACAGTTTGACTGATGGTGTTAGCATGGACTGACAGGTGTGTTTTGGTGACTCCCAATGGGAGCAGATGTAAGGATATGTTAGCAATGGAATGAAACCGACAAGCTGAAGGAGTCAGCTAAATGGTAAATTGAGAAGGATCAGGTGATCAATTTCACTCGCGGTGTCGAGTATGGTCGGTACGGTGAGAGACCGTGATGGGACATCTGATAACAGACAAGTATGGTGGGTGTACAAGTGTACACGTGTTGTGAGACCAAATTGTTTCTCCACGGGGTGGATATGGAATAAGGATATTGGTAATTTCGAGGACGAAATTATTTAAGGAGGGAAGGTTGTAACGACTCGTCCCGAGTATCGGGATTTAATATTATTTAATTATGATTTAGAATGACTAATCTGGGATTAGTTGAGTGATTTCGGACGAATTATGCAAAATGATCGTTTTGCCCCTAGGCGTGGGCAAAACGTTGACTTTTAATTCGAACGGTCAAATGGACTTTGACCAATGACCGTGACGTAGTTTGGGACGTCACGAGTTCATAGACAGGTGGCACGTTCGATTCCGACGTTCGTAGTGAAAGTTATGATGTTCGAGAGTCCATGGGCATTTTCGTAATTTGGACGAAATTAGGGGAAATGTTGACTTTTTATCAGGTGGTCCGATGGCCGAGGACCAAGGACCGTTAGGAAGGTCTCGATGCCCTGAGTCCGTAGACAGGCGGCACGCGTCGATCGGAGTCCGAATGACCGAGTTACGGGTCTGGATGCGTGAGGGGCATTTTGGTAATTTTCTGCACAAGGGCAGAATAGTAATTTCACCGTGCACTATGGATAAAACAGCCGTGAAAATGGGATGTTTGTGCGATCTGTTCCATGGATTTTTTATCATTAATGGACTGATTATGGGGCAGCCTTGAGGTGTTGTTGCACATGGGAGGAGCTGACTACTGATTGCACACACATGGGCACTGATTTTCTAATGGTTTCGGGGCAGTGCAGGAAGCTTTAAATAGAGGACTGTGTGGTGCTATGGGGCACTTTTAATCACTGAATTGGATTAAAGGGAATGTAAGTGAGTTGTGAGGATCACTCTGAGCTTGTATGGCTGTCGAATTGGAGAGAAAACCGTGAGAAACCATTTCGGGTTTCTTGGAGGGAAAATCCAGAATTTGATTTCTGAGCATTGTTGGACCAAACCAAGGACGGGTTTAGCTTTTTGGGAGTGTCTGGAGCTCAGCCATATCATTTTCGAAGGGAACCAGCCATGGCTGAGCTGGGACGGTGGCCACTGTTTTCAGGGAAACGCAGTGTTGAGGACGACGACTTCCAGGTGAGCTTTTGTTCAATTGGTTGTGATTTTGGGTTCGTTTGGGTCCTAGTATACTTCATGTGAAGTTAATTTGATAATGTTTTGGAAAACTCAGAGTTTGGGTGATCGACCGTTTGGGTGATCACGGGTCGTGGGCCTGATTTTGGGACTGTTTTAGTGAATCAGGGATATGGAACTTTGATTACATAGTTGAGGAATGTGATGGAATCAAAAAAAGGAAGGAATCGAGGTCGAATTGATGGTTATCTAATCGGGTTGGAATCGCGGGTATCAGACCCGTTTACCAGAGAAACGGGCAAGGACGATGACTGTAGCAGTCACTGTAGCAGGCGCGTGGCTTTCACGCGCAGCCACTCACGGCGGCGCATGACGGTGCGTGGGTACGAATCTCGAGGTGAGGTCAACATGACTTTTTTCCTATACAATGTAACGAACATTTTAGGATTGGTTTCGTGTCGATCGGATCCCGTTTCGATATTGTTCGGGATGTCCGAAGGTTTTAAATCCAGTTTTAAAATACTTAAAAATTTGGGAAAACTACGGGACTTTAATAGGATGATAATGAAGGGGTTAGTAACCCTCTATTGTGATTTGGACAGGATTGGGAGTCCCGGTGATAGTGGTGTGGCTCGGGAAGGCCTATGGCACGCGTATCGAGGCGGCCGGTTAAACGGTCTGTGAGTGGACATTAGTTTTATAAATTTGATGCATGCTTAACTGTTTCATGATTGTTATAATTGTGATTTTACGGTTTATTTTGGATATCGGTGAATTTATATGATTTCACGCATTTCGAGGTGATTTACGTGTTTGCACGTAAATCGAAGTTTTCTGGATTTGCACTGATTTCCATAATCGAGGTTGGAAATGATTTCCTGAAACGGTTACGGATTTGGTAAAGTGAATTCGAGCCAGGGGCCCAATTGATTTCTGAAATCGGGCCAGGGGCCCATTTGACTTATGAAATTGGGTCAGGGGCCCAGTTGATTTACATATGCAATTTTGGGTCGGGACCCTAAAATGGAATTGAATAAATGATTTCGAATTTGATAATCAACTATTTGGACTTATGACGGTTTTATGGAAATTCGGGGCAGGGCCCTTGTGATATTTTGGAAATGAATAATAAAATATGTTCCATAAAACCATCTCGATACGAGGATATATGTTGGTCTCCTCCAAGTGTCGGGGACGCTGGAGAAGTCACGGTGCATTGTCTGCAAGGGGTCATTGTACGGAGCAGCCGGACCGTAAAGTGATCCAGGAGCAGGATTGCTATCATTAGACTTCAAGAACATCACACATCGGGGATGTCAGAGATATGGACCCGGTGAGACCCCGGGCAGCACGCGTTGCTTAATACCGTGAGATATGACGTCGGGGACGTCAAGCGTCAGGGACGCTAGGCATCGGGGATGCCGGAGATGGAAAAATAATAAATGTATCTTATTGGATTTATGAAATAACTCTTGGATTGACTTTTGGGATTTGAAACTATGCTTTGGTTTCCGGGCTAAGGCCCTAATGGTTATTTCTAAATAAATATGTGATCGTTGGTTTTTGGTGCATGCATATGTTTTTACTGAGGGGCATAAATGTCTTTATAAATGTTTTTAAACAGACTTGTTTATTTTCGTCCACTCACAGCTTTTGGTTTTTAATGCTCTTTAGGTTGATTCCGGAAGCGACTGCAGTAGAGACTGGAGCTTCGCACACCTCCTCCATCGATCCTTGCGTACTCTGGAAGCCTATTTGGACAATCTCAATAGGTTATCCCTTGTCTGACACCTCGTGTCAAACGGGAGCATGACACATTCCATGGTAATCCCGGGGGGATTGGGATGGGTCGTGTCATATATACATAACACAAACATTCATGCCCAGTTCCCCTGAACTGTCATGATCCATAACATCGAGTTCATATACATATAGACCATATCCTCCATGTTCGGTTCCCATAAACCGTCATTTACCAAAATCACATAACCATGGTTCATGTCGGTTCCCATAAACCGTCATGTACCATAATAACATAACTAGGGCTGATGTCGGTTCCCATAAACCGTCATGAACCATAAAAACCATTTGTAACACATAGCTGGGCCCTAGGCCCGTATCCACATACAAACTGGACCTCTGGTCCGAATCGTAAACCAACTGGGCCTTGTGCCCGATTTCGTAAATCAAATGGGTCTCTTGCCCAATTCCATATTTCCCAAATCCGAAATCAATTTAAGAACCAATTGGGCCTCCGGCCCGAGAATGTAAGTAAAAGGGACATCGAATCCGAGGGTTTCCGAAACAAAGGGGTCTCGAACCCGAGTTTACCTTTTCAATTCCAAAACCATTTCATGAAATCATATCGAAAACCATAAGTACGGAAAATCAGTATAAAATCGGAAAACATAAATCGCCTCGTAAATCGTGAAACCATATAATTCATAATCATATAATCACAATAATAAACCATATAAAACATTTATGCATGCATCACAGTTTAGAAATCAAGGTCCACTCACGGACTGTCCTATGCTGCCGCCTCGGTTTGCGTGTCGTAAGCGTCACCTGGTAAATCGTCATCACCGGGACTCCCAAACCTGTCCAAATTGTAATAGAGGGTTACTAACTACTTAATTAATCTCCCACTAAAGCCCTGCAATTTTCCAGAATTTTTAACTATTTTTAATCGCAATCCTAAACCTTCCTATACCCTGAACATTATTGAAACGGTGTCCGATCGACACAAAACAAGTCCCAAAATGTTCGTTACATCGAATAGAAAATTTCACGTGTTGAAAACATCCCCAAATTATGGGACACGCGCTCCCACGCGCCCAATGAAGGTGCTGCGCGTGAGATCACGCGCCGTACTATTCATTGTCTCCTACAATCAGCTAAACCGGTCCGCCTGCAACTGAACCGGCCGAACCGGTTTGGACCGGTTCAAGGCCTAAACACATCCATTTCTATTCCGTTTTGTCCCATTTTAATCCTAATATCATCCTAACCATGTTTCCTATCGTTTTAAACGTTAAAAACTGAAGAACAAACTCAAACCCGTGCCTTCCAAGCTCGGCCATGGTGGTGGCGGGTTCCTCCGCCGTTCACCGCCGTCCCAAGCCTTCTTAGCTTCCCTTTATGATCTCAAATGGTTCCTACGACCTCCAGAAACCTTTTCCAATTAATGAAAATCACCCAAACTCTTTAAAACTAAATCTCCAATTTTTGAATATTTTCTTACCTCACAGGTCGACTCCTCCGTCTTCGACCACCATCACACCGTCGTCCTCCCGTCACCGTCCTGCTCTCATCATCACACTCTCACGGTCCCACACGACACACATAATGAATGGTGGTGTGGTGTTTGTGTTTTGAAGAAAAATGGAGAAATAGATAAATGGGTTCCGGGTTTGAAGATGAAGAAGAATGAAGATGGGTTGATCAGATGAGAGAAGAGAAATGGAGGGTGAGGATTTGAGAGATTAAGTGAAATGGATGGATGGGATTGTGTGATAAAAAGGTTAATTATAAAATATTAGAAATAATAATATTTAATTAGTTAGATCCCCTTTTTAGGGAAATTGGCCAATGGGATGAGTGCCAATTGTCACTCATCCATGGGACCCACTGAAAATATCTGTCCAATCAGATATTGCCAAATCAGCCTCGCCTGGAAATACGTGCATAGTGAAATCGAACTTCCGTGACCTATAACTTCCCCGTTCGAAGTCAGATTTCAGCATGCCGCATGTCTATGGATTCGTAACATCCCGATCTACGTAACGGTCCTCGGCCTTCGGCCATTAGACCTCCCGATCAAAAAGTCAACATTTGCCCCCTTTTAACCAAAATTACCAAATTTCCCCTAAACTTCCGAACGTCATAACTTCCTCCTCGAATGTCGAAATTGAACGTGCCACCTCTCTATGAACTCGTGACGTCCTAAACTACGTCACGGTCATCGGTCAAAGTCCATTTGACCGAAAGAATGAAAAATCAACGTTTTGCTCACGCCTAACTAATCACCAATTAGCCTCACTAATCATGATTAGTCACTAATCTAATCTAGGAATTTGGGACGGGTCGTTACACACTCACGCGCGGTTACTGTTCATCGTCCCTATCCTCAAGAAACCCGGTCTTAACCGGTTCTGCAAATCCGATCCAGTCGTGAACCGGTGTTCACGGTTTCTGTTCATTCTAGCTCGTTTTCCATCCAATTTAATTCCATTAGGTTCACTTTTTCATTCCTAATTGATTCCTCTACTCAAAACATGAAATCAAAGTCGATAAGTTACCTTCTTAACGAACGATCAAACTGTCAAACTGCCTCCGCTATGTTCTGGTGATTCTGGCCCACTCTGACCGTAGTTCCAAGCCCAATGGCTTCATTTTAAGGTGCAGAACCTCACCTGATCAACTAATTTGAGTATTAGCCTTCAAAACTCAAGTTGCCTTTTCCAACTAAAACAGGACATTTCATGGGAATTAGCACTTACTGTCCATCTCGAACCTCGAAACCAAGCTTATTCGACTCCCTGGACCTCCAGAAACACCTTCCACCCCTTAGAATCGATCAACAACCAGAAAATCACAAGTGACCATTTTTCGAATTCAAACAGAATCTCACGGTTTCGACTTTACCTTCGCCGTCATGCCCCGCTGTGGCTACCACCATCATCATCTCACCTTCCTTGCACTTTTCCCTTCACGAATCACATGTCAGGGATGAGGAATTGTACAAGTATGTAAGGGTTAAAGCTCACGGTCTCTGTTTTTCACGGCTTAAGGCTGCCATCCACGGCAGCTCACGATAGTGGCACCACCACGATCCTCAACGCCAGCTCTCTCAGTTCCCCTCACCCAACACCATCAATTGTTGACATTCGAATGTGATTGCATAAGGGGTTTTAGTCTCTATTTTTCTTCATAGCTCGAAGTATACAACCGTTAACCATGTTTTAAAACAACTGAGGCGGTGTCCCAGCTGCCACAACCATCCAGAGCATGGACATGTGTCCCACATCCATTGGGCACAAATCCCAAGAATAGCCACATGTCTAATTGCAACAGGGCACAAATCCAAATGCATCACAATGACCAAAATGCCCTTGCTTACCCAAATTGCCATTTTACCCCTCGTACCTTTAGACCCATAACTAATTCATCTGAAGTTCGATGATGATGTGCCGCCTGTCGTTGTACTCAGGACATCGAGACCTACCTAACGGTCCTTGGAATAAGTGATAATTCCATGTCGTTTGAAAAGTTAACAATTGCCCCCTTTTTAGCTAAGTTACCGAATTACCCCTGAACTTCCGAACGTCATAACTTCCTCCTCAGATGTCGGAATCGGACGTGCCACCTGTCTATGAACTCGTGACATCCCGAACTATGTCACAGTCACTGGTGAAAGTCCATTTGAACACCCAAACAAAAAGTCAACATTTTTGCCCATTCTAGGGGCAAAATCGTCATTTTGCACCTTCCGTCCGAAAGCACCCAACTAATCACCTATTAACTTTACTAATCCGTCATTAACTACTAAGCTAATCCCGATTTCCGGGACGGGTCGTTACATGACGAGTATAGAACAAATGCTCGTTCCTTTCGTTTTCTTCTGTAAAGTTGGCTTGATGATTTTTCTTATGCCAACAATCTCACAATTACGACATCTAGGTTTTCCTCGGAACCAGCATTCTTTTTCTGGGTGGCTGATCCTTTTACACACCCGACATGGAGGATATGTTTTCCTCTCATTACTTCTCTCATTTTCCCACTTATTATTGGGATTTTCTCCTTCTCTAATTTTTTTTCTTTCATTTTCCTTTCCCCGTCTTCAGATTTCCGAGACTTTAATTCCGACTAGAAGGCACTCTCAACTGGACTTTCATCTCACCTACTCAGTCTTTTCTCATAGGCTTCTAATGAGCCCATTAGTTCTATCACTGAAATAGTCGATATGTCTTTCGACTATTCAATGGTAGTAACTATTGCGTCATACTTATCATTTAAGCTGATAAGTATTTTTTCTACAACATTAGCATCGGAAATTTTTCACCGTATGCTCTCAGTGGTTTACAATTTCTTTTACTCTTGCATAATAATTTTGTGTTGTCTCAGAATCCTTCATTTTCATATATTTTAAATCTCTTCTTAAAGTTTGTAGTTTTACGGAACGTCCCTTTTCGTTCCCATAGAACTCCTCCTTTAGTGTTTCCCATGCTTCCTTCGTAGTTGTTGCTCCCATGATCCTTGGAAATATTGTGTCATCCAAGGCTAGTTGAAGAGCATAAAGAGCTATTGCATCTCATTTCTGATCTTTCTTGAATTGCCTTAACTGCTCCACAGTAGGATTTTCTAGAATAGAGAAACTATTTTCTACTATGTCCCATAAGTCTTGAGACATAAAATAGGTTCTGATTTTGATACTCCAAAAATCATAATGTTCTCCAGAAAAGATAGGAAGAGGGATTGAGTTTTGGGTAAAGGTGGACATTATGGAAGATTTGATTTAAAACACGCCCAAACTTGATCAAACGTAACTCTGATACCACTATTAGCGTAACGCCCCGAAAATTCAAATAATGTGAATGTATAAAATAATATGTAAAATGACGTTTTTACCCTTGGAGGGGTGTGGTTAGAAGTTGACTTTTTGTTTGGAATACTTTTTGTACATTTTTCGAGGACCGTTGTGTGGGTCTCGAGACTTTGAGTCCGTAGACAGGTGGCATACGTCAATCGGAGTTCGGATGTAGAAGTTACGGGTCTAGAAATATGAGGGGCATTTTGGTAATTATGTGTAGCAGGGGTAAAATAGTAAATTACGCCAAGATTTTGATGAGTCAATGTTTGGTGACTCATTGCTCCCTTAAGTGACACATGTCACTTGGCTAAGGCTAATTAGTGGCCAAAGAGGTATGTGACGGTGGGAAAGATTAATTGAAATGGGAAACCTTGCCGTGTGGATATTTGAGGTAAAAGCAGAGAACAAATTGTTGCTTGATCGATCTTCCCAGCAACCAATTGAGAACTGATGCAATTGAGAAACATAGGAGCTTGGGACAGAAAGGAAAACACGAGGGACAAAGAGGATAACCGAAACCCATGTTCGAAAAATTGAAGAACAAAGTGAGTTTTCGAACTTGAAGTTGTGGACCGTGAGGATCAAAATTGAACTTGAATCCATCTTTCTGGGATCATTCCGAGCTAATCCATCTCAAAAACGAAGAGGATTGCTGTCGTTTTAGCCGAGAACCGAATCTCCAAACTCTTCGAAAAATCAAGCTTGGGTTCATCTAATTAGAGGTAAGCAAAATTGAAATTGATCTTGAAATCATGTTCATATGAGTCCTAGGATACTTACTGGTTGAGTGAAATTGAGAAAGGGATTGAAATTGGACGAAATTAGAGTTATGGCCAATTAGGAATTGACTTAGAAATCGACCTGTTTAAGACGTGATTTTGTGAAAATAAGAATACAGATCCCTAATTAAGTTAGATTAGATAAAAATCAGTGAAATAAATGAAGGAATTGAGGTCGAATTAACTGATAACTAATCGGGTTGCATCGCGGGTTGCAGACTCGTTTGCCAGGCGATCGGGTTGGAACGATGAACAATAATGGTACTGTTCATCGGCGCGTGAGTTCACGCGCAACCCATGTAATCAGCGCGTGAGGGTGCGTGGTTGACCTTCTGGGGAAGTGTTCAACACACTTTTTCATGTAATCGATGTAACGAACATTTTGGCGTTGGTTTCGAGTCGATCGGATACCGTTTTGATACTGTTTCGAGGGTCCGAAGGGTTATGTTCCATTTCAAATTCATATTTAATTCCCGAAAAATTATGGAAAGTTAATATGATATTAATTAAATCATTAGTGACTCTTAATGATGATTTTGGACAGGAGTCTGGATTCTTGGAAGGTATCGGAAATTACAGAAAGACGTGTAGCTCGGAAAGCGAACGATATGGACGGTGTGTGAGTGGACGTTTGTTTTATAAACTGTTATGCATGCATAGTTAAATGTTTTACATGATTTATTGCATGATTTGATTGGCAATGATGTCATAGTGAGTTGACATGATTATTTATTGATTTAATGATTATTTTAATCAATCTTTTGGGCACGTTTTACGAGGAAATGCAATTGATGTTTTGGGCTAGACCCCGAGTAAAAAAGGTTTCAAAAAGGGTACTTTGACTTAGTTGGTGAGTTAAGGATGATTTCGGATTATTTTAATGAGATTTTACGGCTTTACGTGCAAATGGCATTTTAGGCTTGAGACCCAAGTGGATAAATGGTTTGACTTGGATTTGGAGTCAAATTTGAATCTACGATTGAATTGATGGTTTTGGATGTATGTTCAGTGTCCCTAGATGTGTAATGCCCGGGTATACCCGAATGTGTAATTCTCGGGTTGGATCGGATGTGAGTGTTGTGATGATATGTGTTTGTGATTGTGGATACTGGTACATGTCTGGATGATGCGAGTGCAGTTCCTGGACGTGACTCGGATGTTGCGTGAGTGCAGTCCCCGAGTATATGGTATGTCTAGATGGTGCGTGTGTAGTTCCCAGACATGACTCGGATGTTGCGTGAGTGCAGTTCCCGAGTTGGCCTACACGTAGTGCCGTTGTGATGTTGTTATTGCTTGTGCACTTGTGAGTAGTGTTGTTTGATGTTAATTTGATTTTGATTCTTTACGTACTGGTAATAAGTACAGGTTTTGGTCTTTGTGGCTAGGTTAGTGTTTTCATGTGATTTGGCTGGAAAGTCGGTGATAATTATTCATATGTTTTACCCTATGCATGCATGGTTTGATAAACTGGAGGGAAAAGTGGTCTATTTGAAATGTATTTTCAAAGGATATTATTTTTGTTCACTCATACCTTTTATGTTTTTTATGACCCTCTAGGCTGTGGCACAACGTTCAGGGGTGATCGAGAGACGAAGGCATGAGCGGAAACCAGTGCAGTTATCTCTTGTCTGACAGGTGCTGAGGGTAGTTTCGGGACTCCAGTTGACTTGTCAAACGGGAGTAGGACTGGACACGGTTATCAAAGTTCAGTTGGGACGGGTCCTGTCAGTTAGGTTTTGAGAAGGGTTTATGAGTGAGGAAAGGTTTGGGAAAGGTTATCACACAACACAAATTTATTTCTTATAATGGAGGAGTACGAAGGTTGGATTTAGAGCTTTCTCAATGAGCTCTTCATGCTTTTGTATTACCCTTCCTCACTTCACTATCTTGTGTCTCACTCTTCTCACTCTCTCTTTCTTCCTTACATTACATCACTACCTCTATTTATAGAGGTTACTTGACCACCTAAGCTATGTCTTCTAGATAATTCTAGTTAATTATCCATAATCATCATTCTTGCCACCTTGTGGCTTGTTTCTAAAACTCTCTTCGTCTTACTAGTATATTGCTAGAATTCCCTAGCATTTTTTGGTATCATCTTGATGCTTCTTGATTGTTCTAGAATTCTCTAGAATTGTGTAGCATCTTCTAGTTTAGTCTAGAGTTATTTAGAATTTTCCACACAAATGTGGATTACTTTCAACATGCACAAAAAAATATGCAATTATTACTATTACTTACATAAAATAAAATAATCAACTTTTTCTTATTTTATTTTATATAGCAATAAACCTATTTCTTTAGGATCGTAATTTTACTTATTTTCTATTGTGGAGGTTGGTAGGTAAGGTGTGTTTGGATAGGATGCGGTGGAGATATATATTTACCTGGTGAGGGTTGTCTAATTGTGTGAAAATAAGTGCAGTACTGGGGTTGAAGGTTCTGCAGAGAGAATCGGTTAGGGAGAGAGAGAGAGAGAGAGTGTTGGTCAAGTGTTGCCATCGGGTGGTCGTGGTTTTGTATCCGAATTCAAAGATTTGATGATGAGTTTGATTTTGAAGCACAACATTTATAAGCTTCAAAGCTCTTAGCTGAGCATCTCGAGAAACACCCAGGCTGCATTGCGTTATGTGCTCCATCATTCTTTCGTACACCGTCTCATTCTTTATCAATGCCCATCTGCATACACATAATTACAAGTTATATTTCGAATGTAAAATTAGATGTAATTTCACTGCAGCTGCATCATATAGGATTAAACAAGAACAAAACTTTCCTTTTTCTAATTCTACTATTTTAAGAGTACTGGATTTGATAAGTTATCTTCAATAGATCTCTATTCCCTATAATCCTTTTGACAATGAACACACATTTTTACATTCAAAATGCATAGAATTTGATAAGCGCTATCAAAATCAATTCAATCAAATCTAATCCAATTCAAACTAATCCAATCTTATTTCAATGACCAAACCAGCACTTAGTGTAGAACTCAAACTATACATTAATGGTAATACAAGTCAAAACCACGACTTGTATATAAGTTTTACATGCAATGTCAACATAATTAAGGAAAAATATATGAAAGAAATCGGAAGTAGAAAAAAGGAAATTTGAAATAGTGGAGAGATGAAATATTAAGGGAAGAAAGTACCTGAATCTAGAACCAGCATGACCAGTGAGTTTGGAAAGTGAAAATATCATGATATCTTCATCTGCCGGATTTGGAATGGGTGTAAAATGAAGCCAGTAATAAACGCGATCATATATGCAAGGATTAAAATATCGTTATCGACGGATATATCGTTAGTCAATTTTACGGATATCTCGCCCCAAATATCGATATCGATATCGTTTACGGTCAACAAAAATGACGGAAATTTGATCTAAAAGTTGGAAATTTGTAATGAAACTTTGGAAAAAACTTAAGTACCCAATTGTGGTTATATAGGACTAATAAAAACTATAAAATAACTTTGTTATAATAAATATACGATGAATAATAAGATACAATAGAGTTCTGCCGATAACTAATAATATAAAATTTTAAATATAAATATAAATTAAAATGATTACTATAATTGAATGTTAATATAATAAAAAATATAACAATAAGCATACAAAAATTTCAATGAAAGAAAAATTATAAAATGAGTAAATATATTTAAAATTAGGGAAAAAAGGATAAAAAAAATAGAATTAATCTTTGTTCAAAAATTTAAAAGAATTGATATATTTAAAATTGAAAAAAAAAATTGACAAATATATATATGCAAATTTGAAAAAAAACCAAAAAAACCCAGCAGCCGCGTGCTGCTGGGTTTGAACCTGGGAACTCCTCATTTTAAAGCCAAAGACAAACAACAACAAACCAACTCATCTAGGCAAACCCAATTGTAAACATAATCAACCAAATAATATATAAAGTACACATACAGTAACCTGTAACAGTCATCTTCAACCTTGCACGGATCTGTGATTCGGGTTTTTTGACCCGCGCAACATGACCCGACTGGAACTCAATGGTTTTACGTCCGATTTTCATGAAATTTGGCCCTATCTCGATCGTTTTAATGAAATAAGGAGATTGATGGGCTCAAAACAAGGAAAAATGTCGATATTTCGCTCAATTTCTCCCCCCCCCCCCCTCTCTTACGTGCCGCCGACCAAATTTCCCGATATATCCACCGATATATCGACGATATTGTCGATATTTTCATCAATGCATATATGTCATGCGAGTTGGGGCCCACAACAACTGCTTTATTCAGCTTTATTGTACTTGTGCACGAGGATGGTCTCCTTCAAACCGATAATCCACCGATCGAAAATGTTTGGTTTGCGTTTTATACAGTTATTAAGTATAAATGGTTCCGATTATAATATATGCATAATAACAATTCAATAAATTAAAAGGGTAGTACGAATGAGTACATCTAAAATGAGATGCAAGTATTTTCCTATTATAATCTAAGTATGCAATTGATAATACCTAATACAGTGGTATGAAATTAAAATTTAACATGTAATTTCAAGTATTTAATTTATGTATTTATCCTAAAAAATTATTCATAAATAGAATTATATATCACCTAAACTCGTACATCTTTGTGTATTTATTTATGAGTAAATTATTGTTACACCCTTAACAATTTTTACTTTTATTTAAAACCTTTAATATTTGTATATTAAATAAAATAAGACCTTATCTCAAATTTTTTTTATTCAAAAATCCCTAAATAGAATTTGTAAGCAATAAATTTCACATTTACCTCTTTATGTCTCAATAAAGAGGATGAGTGAGTTATTGAGAATTCTTTTATTGATTTCTTTGGCCTCATGGCCTTTTATTATATTATGTTTATAATAATTATTATATATGTATAATATATATAGTTAGAATTAAATTTTTCTATAAAATAAAAAATAAAGTCTGTATTGTATGAGGTTAAACGGTAGGGTATAAAAAAAAATTGGGAGAGGTGAAGGGGTAAGATGGTAGTGGAAAATCGTACAGCGTAGGGTTTAATTCTTGAACAAAATTCAAGAATTAAACCCTAAATTATACAAAATTAACCAAATTATTTAATATCAGAAGATAAAGAATTTTTAATTTAAAAATTTAAAAATATTTTTGAAGAATTATTGCTTTTAATTATTTTATTTTAAGTTAGATTAGATACTCATATTACTTTTAAAATGAGCAAGTGAAAAAAAAAATTATAATAAAAGTAATGTTTTCATAATCCTCAATATAATTTTATAATAAAAATTAAAAATAAAAATTAATGTTGAAATCATGATAGATTTTGGTAAGTATTTTTTAGATTGTTGGTAGACTAGTTTACAATTTGATGACATTAGTTCTAATTTATATAAAATTTTGTATCTATTTTAAATTGGATAGATCATTTAACTAGTCAAATAACCTATGAGATTAATTTTTTTATATGTAAGTTTTTTAATAAACTTATAAATTAGTAAGGAGCTATGAATTAATTGACTTTTATTTATTTTGGTTCAGATTAAATTACTAAAAAGAAACAACAATTAACACCCGATGGATATGAATATTTTTTTTAGATGAAAATGAGGTAAAGTGCAGAAGTAGGTAGGTAGGTAGGTGAATAAGATGGAGCCTTGTAATAAGGAATGGAAGCTACAACAACCGCAGGAGGCGGAGGAGAAGGAGGAGACGGTGATGGACAGGGCATGAACTGTAGCGTTGAGAAGGTGGGTGGAGCCAGCACCAAAAGCGATGTATCTTCCTTCGGTCACTGCATTTCCAACTACCTCATGTAATTTACGAATGTGCCCCTCTAGTTCTGCTGAAATGTAAGAACCATCCGGGAACGAGTACCCCATTCGATGCCACCCTGCGACTACCACTGTACTCTCACTTGCATGTTGCATCCAGAAAGGCTCCAAAAAATACGGGTCCCCACTGTACGTAATTATAAATTAATTAATTAACAACCTCCATCAGATCGACCATCACCATATATATATATATATATAATTGAGATAGAGCACGTTGGTACACGTACGTACCTGGCAGCGTTTGCTACACAATGAGTTGAAAATTGAGAGCAATCTGGGCTTCCATAGCAAGAGTTGCACTCACAAACAGGGTACTTGTGGCCATGAAGAAGTAAGCCATCCAAGTATGCTCTTCCATGGCCGGAGCAAGGGATGGCTGCCACATCCTCAGCTACTTGTGCTGCTCTTTTACTCCAACCCCTCATCACCATCCCCTTATTCCACTCTCCATCTCCATAAATGTATTCAACCACCAATAATACGTTCGCAAGTATCGAAATGGCGAGAATCACAGTGTGCAATGACACCCAGAAAACGATAATAATTAGCAATAAATAGAGTTTGTCATTATCTTGGTTTTGTTTTGTCTTTTAATTTGAATAAGTGACTTGAAAAGTCTAATGTCTCGAAATATAAAATCAAACACGAAATATAAAAATGTTAATATAATACAGTGGATAATTGGAAGTAAGTATTAATCATGCAAATAAATCTCTAACTTACGTCTGAAGTTGGTGATTATAGGATTTGATTATTCAATGAATGGGTCTGAATTTTCATCACCTCAACGTATATATATATATATATATTGGTCCTCATCTTGGATTTCAAGGCCCTACTCACCTAGACTTTCTAAGCTTTTGTCTAATTTTCTTTCTGGGGATTGATTACGTCTAATCTCTTGAACTTTTGATAGATTTTGAGGATAAAAAATAAAATAACGGTTATAAATATGTCAAAATATGTGGCTATTCATATAAGATTACAAAGAGTACGTAATTTAGTCATTAGTGAAAAGGTAAATAGGTCATCCTGTATGTTGTATGAGACCCTAATCTTATATTTATATAAGAGTTAGTTAATAGATTAATATGAGATACATTATGTTCCTATTTATAATATGTTATCAGCACGAGCCTCAATCAATTGAGAAAAATCCCAAATTGCTTCGCCCAATTCCCAGATGAAACTTTTCCCATTTGACTTGTTCCATTTTTCTCTTGACAAGAGAAATCCCAAAATCCACCCTTGATTCCAAAATTCAGATTCGCTCCACAAAGGGACAAACTTTTCGACAAAGAGAAATATATCGAAAATGGGTTTTCATTGAGGCACACTCTAACTGGTTGACGGGTCGAGGAGGAGGAAGATTTTGGTTTCGATTTTGGGTTTCGACCAATTTGAACCACCAACTTTCGAGCTCCGAACCTTTGGGCTCGAATTTTCTCCTTACCTCACGAGCTTGCAAGTTTTACGCACCGTTCTTCATCGTCGTACAAGCAAATCCCTGTTGGACAAAGAAGGCAACATCATCAGAGCCATGGTCGAGGCGGCGACAACTAATTCGACTTGTGTACTCGACCCCTTTATTTTTTAACGCAACGAGGAGATAAGGGAGGTAGCGGGATCGTTGGCTCATTGAGACAGTAGGGGAGCAATTGGAGGAGAGGCAGTACATAAGGCCTTGGATTCCGATGAAGGCTTCGACGAGAATCTTTCTTCCTATCACTGTCGACGACCACGTGATGATGTTGTTCCCCTGTCATGGTGAGTGGTCCTTCGTGGACCAGATGGCATAGCAGAAGGATGCGCATTCATGGGCTGTGAATTGTGCGAATCGAAGACCTGATGTAACGACCCGTCCCGAATTCCAGGATTAGATTAGTGACTAATGAAGGATTAATGAGATTAATCGGTGATTAGTTGAGCGAAATCGGACGGACGGTGTAAAATGACCGTTTTGCCCTTGGAATTGGGTAAAAAGTTGAATTTTGACCAGGAGGTCCGACGTACGAGGACCAATGACCGTGACGTAGATCGGGACGTCACGAGTCCGTAGACAGGTGGCACGTCGAAATCGGACGTCAAACAGAGAAGTTATGGTCACGGGATTGAAATAAAAAATTTACATCTCGGGAATCGAATTAAATATTAAATAAATCTGATTGGGAGATTAGTTGATTGTGGGGCCCTTGTATGAGTGACAAGTGTCACTCATCCCATTGGTGGCTTCCCTAAAAAGTGGATCTAAGTATTAAAATATTATTATTTTTAATTATTTTATAATTTCCCTCATCTCTCATCTCCACCCTTCATCTTCATCCCATCTAATTTTCACTCATCCTCACCGTTCATTATCATCATCAGCTATCATCTTCATATATTATATTTTCTTGCCACCCGAGCACCATTTTTATTTTCCCGCTAAACAAACAAAAACACAACATACACCACCTCACCACCATATTCATCTTTGTGTTCGTGTGTGAGACCGTGAGTGAGGACTGTGATAGTGAGTGAGGGACAAGGACGACTTGACGGTGACGGCCTGAGCCACGGCGGTGGCCACGGCGGAGGAGAACCGAAAACCGCGAAGGTAAGGTTTTGGTTTGAAATTTGAACATGGGTTTTAGGGGTTGTTGGTTGATTTTAATGATGGAAATGGCTTTCTGGTGATCATATGGGATGGTAGGGATTGGAAATGGAGGCTAAGAACGGTGCAAACGCCCTAGACGACGACTGGATTTTGGGCCGTGAAGATCAAATCGAAAATGTAAGGTTTTGTGTCGTTTTTTCGTTGTTTTAATCACATGAATAGGTTCCTAAGATTGAGACAAAGCTATAGGAATTAAATGAGATGAAAATGGGGTTGGAATGAGGGAGGAAATCATGTGAACCGGGAACGCCGGTTCGGTCTGGTAGAAACCAATGAACCGGTTCACCAGAGGTTGAAGGTGACACTGTTCACCGACGCGTGAGGCCCACGCGCAGCGCCTTTGGGGGGCGCGTGGGGGCCTGTAAGGGGTCTTTTGGGGATGACTTCAACATGTGAAATAATCTATTCGATGTAACGAATATTTTGAGACTGGTTTCGTGTCGATCGGACATCATTGCGATATAGTTTGGGATGTCCGAAGGTTTAGGATCGAGTTTAATAATAATTAATAATTCGGAAAACTTACGGGGCTTCAATGAGAGGTTAATGAGGTAGTTAGTAACCCTCTAGTATGATTTGGACAGGTTTAGGAGTCCCGGTGATTGTGATTAGCCCG
This sequence comes from Prinsepia uniflora, assembly GCA_032719365.1. Lineage (NCBI taxonomy): Eukaryota > Viridiplantae > Streptophyta > Magnoliopsida > Rosales > Rosaceae > Prinsepia > Prinsepia uniflora. The sequence continues at coordinate 20,462,606 of CM064874.1, forward strand.
GGAAGGCATATGGCACGCATATCGAGGCGGTAGCTCGGACCGTCTGTGAGTGGACCTTGTTTTCTAAAATGTGATGCATGCATAAATGTTTTATATGTTTTATAGATATGATTTCTATCATGATGATTATGGATTGGTGATTTACATGATTACACGTATTTCGAGGCGATTACGTATTTGCACGTATATTGAGATTTATGGTTTTACACTGTGATTATACGTGCTTATGGTTTTGGAAATGGTTTAATGAAATGGTTTTGGATTTGAAAGAGTAAACTCGGGAATGAGACCCATTTGTTTTGCAAACCCTCGGACTCGAAGTCCATTTTAGTTAGATTATCGGGCCAGGGGCCCAATTAGTTCATGAATTGTTTTTGGATTTGAAAATATGGAATCGGGCATGAGACCCAATTGATTTACGAACTCTCAAACTTGGAGTCCATTTGATTTAATAAGGCATTGGGCCGGAGGCCCAGTTGGTTTACGAAATCAGACTTGAGGCACAGTTGGTTTACATGATCGGGCTTGAGGTCCAATTGGTTATGATATTGAGTATGAGTCCCAGTTACGGTTTATAAATGTGATTTCGGGTTCGGAGACCCTAAGTTGATTTGAATTTGGAAACATGAATTTCTGGTTTCATGACCGTTTATGGGGACAGGGCATGAATCCTTTGAAAGGTTTAAAAGGTTTTAATCATGTTTTTGAAATGGATTTTCATATACCGTCCTTGTAATTATGGATTGTCTCCTCCAGGGAAGGTCGTTGGCCTAGGTGGACCCCGGAGTAGTCACGGAGCACTAACTAAGTGGAGTCGCCCCCGTGGGGTACCTTACTCTCAGAAAGGCACATATGGATTATAACCCACAGGGAGGGTCAATGATCTACGGATATTGACTTGGGTGGACCCTGGGGAGATTTGGGATTTGAGACTCCGGGTAACACGCGCGTAGCTTTTGAAATCGTGATAGGATTGGTTATATGATATTTGGTAAACACGATTTCTTGGATTTGATGAAATGGTGTTTTGTGAATAGTAAATGGATTTGGGAAATGACCTACATACTCGGATTTACGATTTTGGGCTGAGTTCCCACTTATGGTTGAAATGAATTATGGATTTGTGTAAATGGTTTTGGGCTGGGGCCCGTATGACTTGAATTTACGGAACTTGGGGTTGAGACCTTAATAATGGTTATTTGAATATGTGGTTTGATAAATAGTTTTCGAATGCATGTATGCTTTTTAGTGAAGGGCATAAATGTCTTTATGAAATGTGTTTTTATGAACTTACTACTTTTCGTCCACTCACGGTTTTTAATGATTTTAATGCCCTTCAAGTTGATCACAATTGCGGACTGTAGCAGAAACCGAGACATCACACCGCTCCACCGGATCCTGGTGCGCTCTGGAAGTCAGTCGGGCTGAAGGGAGCATGGCACATCCCGTGTTAGTCCCAGGGGATTAGGATGGGTTTTGACATCTGAGGTCTCTTGATACATCCTGTACTAGAATTAGGAACACAAAAATGCGCAAGTACTTACCATCACGCGTACCCTTGGCCCGTAATTTTGGTACTTGTGGGCTATTATGTGTGTGGAGTTGGGTATGAGGTTGCTAAGACCAAATAAAGTAAAATAAGCTAGCCCAAAGTTTGTTCTAAGCCCAAAATGGGTTATGACCTAAATGGGAGTTCATCAGTTTGTAATCCAACCAGCCCATCAGCCCAAAACCCATAACCCTCTCCCTGGATACTTCTAGTTTTTCCTGGACTCTTCACTTTTGATTCTCACACGCACACACACATACACCATTTCCCTTTTCAGCCTTGACACGCACTCACCCGTGTACCTCAATTTCGTCCACACCCAGAGAGAATGTAGCGACCTGAACCTTTGAGGAAGGCAAAGTTGGGAAAAGTAGGTAAAAAAGGAAAAAAAATTTACCCTAAGTCAAAGAGGTGACTTTTTTACCAAAGTCAAAATTTTGAATTATTTACCGGGACCTCTTTTGGATAATTCGAAAAGACTGTTATGAAGGTCTCAGTCTCCCGAGTACGTCGGCAGGTGATATGCCAGAAACAAAGTTTGGACGTTTCACTCTAGGTCTATATTATGTAGGGGCATTTTAGTAATTTAGTTATAAGCTTATTTTAGAAATTTCCTTCAAGATATTTTGTTATGAATGATTGAGATAGTGAAAAGTGTCACTTATCTCTTAGGAGTGTGTGCATCGTGTGAGTGTGTTTGTGGGGTGTGTGGGTGTGTATGGGTGTGTGGGTGTGTGTGGGTGTGTGGGTGTGTGTGTGTTTAAGTGCTTGTTGTGGTGTTCTTGACCTTGAGTGAAAGAAGAAAAAATGGAAGAGGGAAAAACCAGAAGAAGGAAGGAAGATCAGAGAAGAGAAGAGAAGAGAGTGAGGGGAAAAGAAAACATAAACAAAAGAGTGATGGACTCAGTTTGAGAGAAAGAGAGAGATAGTGACCTGCGAAGGATTTCGTGACAGGACCCACCCCCAATCCCCCGGGATTAAGGACTAAATCCTGCTCCCGTCTAACTTACACATGACACGAAGGCTAACACGATGTCTAACCTACATGTGACTCGTAAGTCGGACAAGGGATTCTCGATCCGACCGTCTTAAAAGTGTCCGGACTTCCCAGAGTGTGCTGAATCTACTGTGGATCACGGTATGATGTCTCCGTTTCTCTCGACCAACAACCTGTACTGCAACAACCTGGAGGGTATCGAAAAAACGAAGAGACTGTGAGTGGACAAAAATAAAGTATAAGTTTAAAAACAGTTCATAAAACAAGTACATTTAAACCCTCCATGTAAAAACAATGCATGCATATCAAGCCAAGTTATAAAACCATTCTCTACTCAAGTTATTTAAACCATGTAAGAAAAACCGAATACATTGTTCTTTGCTCAAATCCTGGGCCTCAGTCCAAAACCATCAAAAATCATGTCATCCGGGCATAGCCCAAAACATCGGAAAACCATGATCGAAAACCATCATCATCAAATCTCAGTGAAAACCAAAACATGTTTGAAACCATATTTCCATCCTTTGAACCTTCTGGATCTATCCGAGTCTTTAAACTCAATCCAAGCCTCAATATAATCCGAGTCTTTAAACTCAATAGGCCTACAGGGGGAAATATCAATATCCGAGTCTTTAAACTCCCGAGTCTTTAAAGTCAATCCGGGTCTTTAAATCCAATCTAGGCCCACCCCCGTCATGTCATATCCGGGTCTTTAAACCCAATAACCAGATCCAGTAAATCCAATCCAAGACCATTTTCCATTTCCGAGTCTGAATCCGCAATCTCATCAGGATCCCGAATCCAAACCCAGAACTCATATCCATATCCAATTCCAAATCCGAGTTCGAAACCATCATTCCGTAAGCCGGCAACCGGAATAACCATTCTGAACCCAAACCCGGAAATCCACTTTCAAGTTTCCAAAATCGAATCCAAAATCGTCATTTTGAAATCCGATTCAAAACCCAAAATCATGTCTTTTAAAAATCACTTTTCTGAACTGGGCTTCAAGCCCGAATTTTACTTTCCAAAATCCATAAAAAACCATTGAAATCAAATCATGTTTCAAATCCCGAAACCAAATTATGAAAACCAGGTTCAAATCACAACATCCATCATATTCTCATAAAACGTATAATTTTGTAAATACCTCGAAAAACGTGCAAAATCGTAAACCGTCAAGATCATAAATCAACTCATAAAATCACGTATAAAAAAATATATGCATACATCATAAGTTAGAAAGCAAAGTCCACTCACAGACCGTTTGCGTCGTCGTCTCGATACGCGTGCAATTACGCTTCCCGGGCTAATCCACTACCACCGACTTTCCCGAACCTGCCCAAATCCCAATAAAAGGTTACTAACTACTTCACAATGATTATACTTAAGCCCCGTAATTTTCTCAAAATTTTAACTATTTTTAACCAAGGCCTAAAACCTTCGGACATCCCGAAAACTATTGAGATGATGTTCGATTGACTCGAAACCAATCCCAAAATAGTCGTTACATCGAATACTTTAAAAGTCATGTTGTAAGTTTCCCCAAAAGGGGCCCCACGCGCCGCCCAAAGAGGTTGCGCGTGGAAGCCACGCGCCAGTCACTGTTCATCATCTTCAACTCGCAGTCGACCGGTTCAGAACGGTCCAGCGGTCCGGCCGGTTCAATTGAACCGGCGTGGGTTGTTTGTCGTTATTTTTCATCCAATTCAACTCCAATTCCTCCCATTTTTTGTCCTATAGCTTCCTTATGTGATTTCCTATTGATCTATAACCTTATAGCAAGAAATTAGGGCCTGAAAGATACCTGCCCGATCAACCTGCAACCACCAACCTTCCTCCATCGTGGTTCCATGGTTCTAGCCGTCATTCTTCTCTGTTTTCGATCCTAAGTCTTTCCTGGAACTGCTAGAAACAACTTTCAATCAACCAACACGATTAATATTCTATAGAGGACAATTTACCATACTCGAATTCAAACTGAGTTCTACTGATTTCCGACCTTACCATCTACCTCAGGCCTCAAAAGGGTGCTTCTTCGACTCACAAAGCTTCTGTCAACACAACCCACCTACAAAAACGATTAATGATGGCTAGAATCACTGGTACGATTCCAGCTCCCAAACTAGCTTTCACGGTTCAGTCCACCAGTCCAATGGCCACCCTACACGGCTGCTCCTCACAGGGTCACCACCGCAATCCTTAATGTCTAACCTTCCATTTTTGTTCACACGGCACAGCCGTTTGAGGACAGTTGAAGGGGTTTGAATTGTCACAACCTCGCTGTCCCCTGTTTTTTCTTCCTACGATAATGCACCTTAAATTAAACCCGCGTGACAATTGTGAGGCGGTGAGGGAAGAGGCTTCCACAGCATTCCAGTGAGGGACATGTGTCCCAATCTGGGTGGGTGCCAATCCTTAGGTGGCCAAGTGTCCCTTGGTCACCGGTCACAAAACCCAATGCAGGAAATGACCAATTTACCCTTAATTGCACAAATTACCATTTTGCCCTTCGTGTGTCCTGACCCGTAACTTTGTCGTCCGACGTCCGATGACGGCGTGCCACCTGTCATTGAACTCAGGACATCGAGACCTTACTAACGGTCTTCGAAGTTCGTGAAAATTCCTTTTCGTTTGAAAAGTCAACAATTTGCCCCTTTATATCCAAATTACAGAATTGCCCTTGAACTTCCGAACATCACAACTTTTTCCTCGAATGTTGGAATCGGACGTGCCACCTGTCTATGAACTCGTGACGTCCCGAATTACGTCACGGTCATCGGTCAAAGTCCATTTGACCGCTCAAACGAAAAGTCAACATTTTTGCCCATTCCAGAGGTAAAACCGTCATTTTGCACTATCCGTCCGAATTCGTCCAACTAGTCACTGATTAACTTCACTAATCCATCATTAACCACTAATCTAATCCCGATTTCCGAGACGGGTCGTTACATTTTGGGTTTGGAAGTGTTCAACTAGTTTTCGAATTGAAACCATGAAACCATGACCCCAAGCAGCATCCCTGAGTTTGTGTGACCCAGATGAAGCCCTGGTGCATGAAGTTAGACGTGGAAATCACCTAGAGCCAAAGAACATAATTTTGGCCGAAACTATAAGTATGGTTCCTCGATTATTCATCGTTATTTTTGAGTTTTGAGATTAGAGATCCACTAGTTAGATGAATTAGAAGTTATTCGTCGAAAAATGAGTGAAAAAGGACAAGTTTTGAGGGAGATATGGTCGGGTCGGGTGACCCAAAAACCAGAGAGTTGGGCGAGGGAGATGATGAATAGTAATAGGCATGTGGGCTACACGCGCAGCCACTTCTGGCTGCACATAGGGGCGCGTGGAATGGAATTTTGGGGTGCGTCCAACCTAGTTTCAATGTTTTTGATGTTACAAATATTTTGGCGCAGGTTTCAAGGCGATCAGATATCGTTGCGGAGCAGTTTTGACTGTTTGAAGATTTAGGGTTCGTTTTAAATCAGTTTAAAAATCCCGAAAAATTATGGGATTAAAATAGAAGATATTTGAGATCGTTAGTGACCCTTATAAGTGACTTTTGACAGGTTTTGAGATTCCCAAAAATTACAAAAAGCGTGCAAAGTGGAATTCGACGGTATGGAAGATTATAATGTTGGTATGTTGGTGATTTTGGATGGTTTTTCGGAAACCCTTTAATGGTTTGTTTTACAGTGTTTCTCGAGTATGTGTTTTCTGATTTTGGTTTGAATTATAGATTTGGGGGCTGACCAAAGCTCAAACTATGAAATAAGGTGATTTTGGTGTATATATGGTTTTATAATGATTTCCGAAGGATTTTCATGGAAAACGCTTTCTATGTACGTTTTACGAGGCACAATGTATAACTTGGTTTTGAGCTTAGGCATGGGGTTGTGACTTTTTCATTTGATTGTGATATTGAAATGTCACATGAGTATGTGTTTCTTAGTACTCGTGTTTTGTGAAATATTGTGGTGATCGTGTTAATCAGATGGAAATCTCAGACGTCGTGTTGGGGGTTCCGAATCTTGACACTGGTATTGTGTGAGATTGTGATTGTAATACCTGTTGTGGATGTGTTCTGGTATGTGATTTGGTAGTCTCAGACGTCGAGCAGATCTTTGGTTCCAAAGACTGTGTTGTGATGACTCGAACGTCGAGCCTAGGGCTCTGGTTCCCGAGCATGTATGTGGTATGTCTACCCGTAGTGCATTCGTAATATGATGATTGATGTGGTGCATATGACAATTGATGTGGTGCTTGTGCATTGATGATGGGTTGATTATATGTGAGTTCTATGGTAATGATGGATATGGATTGATTGAATTTTACTAATGTGATTTGTGATTAGTAAATTTCCTCTAGACTGTGTTGAGATGGCTCGGACGTTGAGCTACGCTTCGGTTCCCGAGTGAGTTTGTGGTGTGCCTGCTTGTAGGCATGGATGAAAATATCATCAATATCGGTGAAATATCGCTTGATATATCGAAAAATCTGGTCGGCGACACCGAAAGAGGGGGTGAATGAAATTGAGCTCACAAATCCCTTCCTAGGATCAAAACGATGAAGATGGACTATTAATTTGTGAAAATTGGACATAAACCAAAGTAGTTTGAGTTGGGTCATGACGTCGGGTCAAAAAACTTGAGTTGCAGACCCGTTGGAGGAAGAAGATGACTGTTAGTTTGTATACTTTATATATTATACGTTGCTTACACTACTCCATATATAAGAATAGACTTCACTATAAAGATATCTGATAAAAATTAATTTGATGTTGTTGCTAATATAAGCATCAGTTTCCTATTTACTGAAGTGTAAAATGTATACCAACTTTAATATACATATAGACCGATGCATTTATGTTTATTTAACATCAGATGATTTTAAAGATCGAAGTCTAAGTAAACCTTTATTTCTATAAGCTTGCATCAGTTATTAAAAACTCAATCTACTGATGCCTTAAGTAGAAAGTCAACATAAATTTCTTCCCTTCTCCAATTTTAGCTTTCCCCTCATCTCCATTTTTATTCTAAGTCATTAAAAACTCTTTCCTTCTAATTTTATTCTAAGTCCAACTTTACCCCTTCTCAGACTTTATTCCAAATCCTGAAAAACTTGAACATAAACAAAAACAGAAACGGTTTAGATAAAAAAGAAGAAGCTAAAAGTTAAACGTCTCTCTCTAGCAGCTAGGTGAGAGCGTTCAGGACCTTGCCCCGCGTTGGGGCTTCCGCAACCCACGGTGGCATCGTTTGGGTTTCTTCGCCAAGCAATTAGACTATGGCTGAGGTTGAGACTGAGATGTAGTTTGATCTATGGGCGAGGTTGAGACTTGAGAGTTATCAAGCAATCAGACGTCTCTTATTGGCTGATCAAATCAAACGACAATCTCAAGACCAAACTCGCCTTTCGATATTCCTCACTTCCAAGTTTTAACCACTGCATCATCGTTTTCATTTTCCACCCAAAATATCGCCCCCTCTCTAGCCCTAATTCCTCACCATAAGTTGCACTTGCTGGCAACCAGACGGGTATTAATCCTCTGGAAATGAGATTAGGATTTCTCCATCGTTGATGCCTTCTTTTCCAGCTGGTTGATTACTTAGGGTTTCAAAATTCAAAATTCAAAAAATTTCAGGGAATTCGAGGGGGACAAGTCAGCATTACACTTGGGCGTGGTTAGGTAGCCTCTCCGCCTTACTTCGTTTAAATTTGTAAAATGATTTCCGTTGCTCGCTCATTTAATTTCTCATTTTTTGTTGATGCACAAAAATAAAAAGGATATTCATTTAAACTTTAATGTTTGTAGCATCATATGATAAATAAGAATCTTACTTTTTTTTAGTTAGTGAATAGTAGCATGAAGTGGAGGAATTGTATTTTGAACATTTGCTTGTATTTACTCCATAATATCAGAACCTGCTAAAAGGCTTAGGCCTTCTCTGGTTTTGGTGACCTTGGTATCACCATTTGATAGGTAGTAAAGAAGGCTGTTTTGGGGTCTAATGGTTCTTTAGCTGGTTTTCTGCCTGCGGCTGATACCAAACGGTCTGTTAGAGATAGGGTAGGAAGTAATGTAGATGGAGCTCGATCAAATGGAAGCCAACACAATAACATCAAATGGTGTGCCTTTATTACTTCTAAAGTTCTGCTATTGTCCATTGTGGGAAGCCCCAATTTCTTTGAATTTAGCATTGCATTTTTTGAGATACAAAGAAATTTAGCATTTATTTTTAGAGATACAAAAAAAAATTAGCACTACATACTTAACTATGGTTGTATTGTGATCCACATTTTCCTTGCGCATTCTTGTCTCTTTACTTGAAAATGATTCTGCTATAGGACATTGATTTGGATCCCTGCTTTAATTTTCAATTACACTGTCTAAGTAATTACTCCAACCTTCTGACTTTTCTCTCCTTTATGGGTGTTCCTTTGTGGGATGATGAACAGCAGACTGTAGATGGCTTGTTACCCCGTGAAGTTTTAGATAATTGATGGGTACGTTAGATTAGTGGTTTATGTTTGATGTGTTCACTTCCAATCAAGCTGGCTAGCTGAATTGGTTGTGCATTTTGCCTCTTAATTGAGTGTCATGTGTTCGACCCCCAGTGTGCACAACTGCTGAATGTTTTCTTGTTTTATCCATTTTAGCCCGAACGGGGGAGGCGAGAACATCTTGATCGAAAGCTCCACTTCTGAATAATGAGAAAGACTCTTTTAAATTCGATCAAACCGATCGGGAATCTCATCATCTGGAATCCAAAATAGAAATTGGTAGAACTACTACTGATGAGTCAACTCGGCCAAGTACTGCAACTTTTTTTAGGGGCGGTCCGGGAGGGACCACCACGGCTCCTCTCTTCTCGAGAATCCATACATCCCTTATCAGTATATGGACAGCTATCTCTCGAGCACAGGTTTAGGTTCGGCCTCCCCAAATTTTCAACAAAGTTTTAGATATATCAATTCCTTCCAAATTTTTTTTAACAAAGTTTGACCTTATTTGTCATCTTTTTTTCCAATTTTAAATATATTTGAACTTATTTTATCATTTTTCTTCCATTGAATTTTTTTATGCTTATTATTATGTTTTTAATTATATTAACATTCAATTATATAAATTTACTTCCATTCATGTTTATATTTAAGATTTTATATTATTAGTCATCGTCAGAATCATATTGTATGATATTATTCATCATATATTTATTATATCAAAGTCATTTTATAATTTTATTGATCCTATATAACTATTATTGGGTACTTAAGTTTTTTCCAAAGTTTCATTAAAAATTTCCAACTTTTAAACTAAATTTTCGTCATTTTTGTTAACCGTAAACAATATCGATATTGATAATTAGAGCGAGATATTCGTAAATTTGGCTAGCAATATATCAGTCGTTATCGATATTTTAATCTTTGCCTGTACGGCAGTGATTGATGTCTGACATTGTACAACAAGGATGGGTTGACTGTGAAATGCATGGATTAATGTGACAGTGGATATGGTTTGGATTTATGTGGCATTGATGTGAATGACTATTATGTCTATGATGTGTTAGTGTTTCATGTTTTAGGTAGTTTGGGGGATTCATAGTTGATTTCCAGTTAATTGCCCTACAGTTGTTTTTACGGATTTGAGGATATAAGCCGTAATTTGTTTCAACCGTGTTGAAATGGTTTTTTCGTATGCATGCATGATTTTGGAAAACGGAGGGTAAATGCTGGATATTTTCAAGTTATGTTTTAAAAATATTTCTTTTCGTCCACTCGAACATTTTTTATTGGTTTTGAAACCTTACAGGGTCGTTGCATGGGAATCGAGGCTGCTTACGAAGCAGAGGCATGAATTCACGGTTAAGCAGGTGTCCCTTGTTTGACAGGGTTAGAGGGTACATTTTGATTTTTGAGTCACCTGTTAGACATGTGCAGGGCTCGAATATGGTTTTTGACATGTTTCTGAGGTCTTGTCCTGTTAGAGAAACCACCATGGGACCTCGAACTAGGAACCTCTTCAAAATACCCTAGCATTGTCCTCGTGCCTTTACAGCTTAGGCGAGAGCCATCATTTCTTCTTTTCCTTCACTAGTCGAATGACTTCCTTGTCCTTCACTAAGATCAGTTCCACAATCGCGAAGGCGACAGTGACCACCAAACCAGGCAACACAAATCGCGGCCCCAGACTCACCAATAACCTTTCCTCGATAGTCTGGGACTGATGAACTTCTCACAGGGGGTCGAGGTGGTGACTTCGAACCGTTCTGACTAAACCATTATAATCCTTGCAACAAGAGTTCTCTAATGGATTGGTTTCATGTCGAATTTAAGGTGGTGACGACGGCGTGCGACGGTGACAGGACATCGGATGAGTCCTCGGAAACAGAAATTTCTGACAATTCAGGTAAAGGATTAACCTAAAATTTTGTTCATGGAACTCGACTCCTTGAATGAACACTAACCTAATGTTGCATGTGGAATTTGACGACTATTGGGGACGCTCTGAGCTCGCTGCAAACTAGATGAACATTCAAGAGCACTGTGGCCTCCCCCAATGGCTTCCCATTCCGATAAGGAACGATTGAACCCCAAATCATGTGTTTTAATCCTCTGGGAACAAGAAAATTAGGCTAAAGAGTCCAATGGTTGTTTCATGTAAGGTACGACGACAATGGACGTCACTGGAAGATGCAAAGCTGTCGCCTTCTGGGCTTACCCATGACCGATGCATGTACCTATTGAGCCTTAGACTTAGGTTTCTTGATTCCTGGTGAAAAATAGGTCCCATATGGTTATTTGCATGTTGAATTTGGGTAAGAATTGAGTGAACTTGCCCTCGTCGGAATCTGGGAATTTTTTGGTTAAAACCCCAGATTTCGACCACTGTAGACGGCGGCGCTGCGATGGTCTAACCATCATCTTCGGAGAAGATCCAACGGCGGTGGGTCAACGGTCAACGTTTGACTGACGTTAGTCAACCATTAGTCTTAACGGTTGACTAACGACGTCTAACGAAATATTTCGTGCAATATTCCAGGAATATTTCCTGCACGTGTGAACCGCACGCGTGGAACAGTGAAGCGTGTGTGATGCAAGCGTTTGGGCACGTGGTCGGCTCGTGGGCCACCTTCTTGATCCCAGATCAGTGCGTGGCGACGCGTAGGACATTTTTTCTGCCCACAACGGTGCATGGGCACTGTTTTAGACCATTTTATGCCATTTTGGATGGTTTTTCAACCAAAAAAAGGCACGTAAAGCCGATTTCCCAAGCCCGGCAGCGTTTGGTCGCTGTTTTCTAGGGTCCCGAACATTCTTAAACATGTATAAGTCTTTGTTAGGTATTTCTAAGAATTATTTTGGACATTCCTTAAGGGGTTAAACTTATAGATTAAGCTTTCAGGTGATTTTAACCCTTTTGAATGGTCTCTTTAGGTATGGACCAGGTTTGGAGCTTGTGGGTTACTGGATTTGTTGGGTGATCCAACTCCTTGACCAATGTGAGTGGACTCCCTTCCCTAAAACTGCTTTTACATTATTTATTACTCGCACATTTTATGATGTTGCACATTTGATAACTGTTGAGAATGGATAATTTATTATGGATTGTGGTATATGAATGTTAAATGATGGTTGCTATGCATATACGGTTATCCTAATATATTGTGATATGATTTTATGTTATGCCTACTCGTACGTTAGTGAGTCACATGTTGCATTGCATATGAGCCCCCGGGCATGGATGAGATTTAGACAGTGTTAGGACCAAATTAGGAGTCTCTGGTATCTAGTACCTGTCTATAGGCCATAGACCAGCCACCACATGATCGTTCACCTCCAATGCTCGCTATACTAGTTAAAAAACGTCAGTCCTTACTCCTGAGCTATAGGGGACTCGTGGTGATGGTGCGTTGCACACAACCTTTACTTGGTCGTGGTACGCGAGCAGGATACCTAGTTTATGTTCTGAGTATGAGACACGAGGCGACTCAAGAGCAATTTGATGTGGGTCGATGATGTGATATATTTATAATTTTTTGCATGGCTCATTTGAATGCATCATTTAGATTATTATTATTATATCTCGTATTACGTGCAATTATGTTAGAACTGTTTTGGTTTTATTAAAAAATGAGGGGTTGAAGGTTATTTATTGAAAATGGTTTTACGCTGAAATAAACACTAGGTTCACTCACCCTTTGTGTTTAAAACCCCTCAGGTTCAGATGTTGTTCTGACACTCACTCCCAGGCGCGGAGTGAAGCTGACGGAATAATCGGGTATCAATAGGTAAAGTTTTCTATGTATGATCATCAACTTAATTTGACCATGCTCTATGCTTCCGTTTTCGGGTGAAATGTGATCAGTTTTCACCTGTTAGGTTCCACCCAACTTTGAAAAATGCGTCGCTTTAACTTGAAATGGCTTCGCCATCTGGATGTCATCGTCCAGATGTCAGCCAGTACACTTCGACCTTCGTAACATAAACGAACATTCTGGGTTGAGGTGGGTCAATTTGGTATAAAACATGGTTCTAGGATGCGACATTGGTTTTCAGACACTTGATGATCATACAACCCGATATCCAGTGTCAGAGCCACTCTTCGAGTAATTATTACGCCTTTTAAAATGTTAGTTGTTAACGGATTATAGTTTTATTACGTGTTACCACAATTTAAATTGGGGTTTCACTTAATGGTTATTGCCCATATCTACACGATTAGTAAGATAGTTTTCCGTCGAATTTTACATTTGGGTGGTGCTTACGAGCTTGGGGCTCGTAATGGGTGGTGTGAACTAGTTATTCGACGATAATTGTGTTGAATTTCCAGTTAATGGATGTACTCGTGTAATGGTTTTCTTGGCGGCGAAATCTTTTTACATCGTTTTACGAGCTTGAGCTGACTTTGTTGACCAAAACTTTTGATAACTGCGACGTTATGACTAACTAATAAGGTGGTCTTTTTAGAACATGGAACCTCATCTAGGAATTTCTGTGAAAATTTTTGCAAGTAATCTTTTTCATGAGTTTATGATGCCTTATGGGCTACAAAACGGATTACTCCTCGATTATCGAGTCCAAGAGACTTTTATCTCGGATCGAGATTGTGTAACCCATCATGGGTTTCCTATTGAAAATTCGCAGCAGTTTAGGAATCCTATTACTATTTTGTAGTTGAGTGGCCCAAACTCTTGTAGTACGAACCCTAGAAACCTTCTGATTCCTTGGTTCCAAAAATTCCTTGCTTGTTACGCCTCTGCTTTGAAAAACATTCTTTTAAACCGAGTCATTATTCCCTCAGATGTTTTAAAACAAATTAACGGATTTTCTCTAAAAAAAAATTGTTTTGATTTTGTTTTAATCACTTGGTTACCAGAGAAACTTTCCTTTTTTGTACAAATTTATTGCGATGACATTTTACTTTTCAAATAATTTGAGTTTACTCAATGAAATCCCGGTTTTGAGATTGTACCACAATTGTGGTGTGATACATCTTGACACCATTTATTTTTCACCGCACTTATTGCTAATTTCTTTTATGACTTGAATTTCTATCTTACTAAATCAAGCATATTTACAACCGGGGATCACGTCCCTCTATTCGTTGCTTTTACTTAAACTTGTTTTTAAATCACAATTTTGAGATCGCTTTCAGTTGCTACTTTTAGCTTTTGAGGACAATTTCATTCTGACAAACATTACCTCCCCGCAGATTTAGTATGCGTTTTAAGCTCCTTAATTTCATGTTTCGGCATCTGTGCCAAGCCTCACATACTCAATATTTACATTACAATTTACCCTCATTCTCTTTTGGAAATTCACGTGATTTTGTAATTTAGACAAATTTGAGTTTCGTCTACTCCTTTTTAAATGAACGTTTTTGGAAATGAATGTTGAAATCCCTGAGTTTTTAACTTCCATTTCCAGGACCAATCCTTCTCATTTGGGGCAACATGACTTCTGGAAAGTTTTCGTATTTTGGGCGTTTCAGTTGAGAATTGTTTAATCCTGATTTTGGATGCCCTGTTTTACGAACTTCACCTCCCATTTTATTTGGGTGTTGAACTACCTGATATATCCTTAAGCTAGCCCGTTGGCTCAAAATAATGTCATCGACTTGGAGGGCGAGTGTGGTGAAGAAAGTGCTCCAGCAACATTACTATCTGTTGTGATCATTTATTCGGATGACGAGTTAAAGAGATATATGGAATGAAATGTCAATTTAATTCGAACCTATTCAGGTTGATCTTGGATATGTTTGCTGCATTTGTGGGTGCTAGACTTTTCAGTCTTGATAAAAAATCATTTACTCCTCATTACACTTTCTTTGCTTTGGTCCGTGTGACAGGAAGTCATTGGGTTAGTTACCCACGCTTAATGATGACTCCCAAGATTGTGATCAATTCCTCACCTCTTAGATACTAGCCTTATTCTCTTTGGGGTCATTAGAAGACTTTGTCATTTCAGTGCTTTGGATCGCGGAGCTCGAGTTCAGAATTGAGGCAACCCCTAACTAGACTAGATCACCACCTTACATTCTGCCTCGTCTAGTTTTTCGTCCTCAGACCTTAGGTCACTCTTGAGTAGTATCCTCTTTACCCTATCTATGCGTTCGTTACACTAATGTTTGGACTATACACTTGTGACACCGTTGAACATGACAGATAATGGATATGGTCAGTGGCGTTGCTAGGATTTTATTTGTGTGGGGGCATTTCATAAAGTACTTAAAAACATCATATCATGTTACTAATTCATTACAATCATAGTTCCCCTCGACGAGTTTTCATTTTTTGAAATCGTTGCATAATAACTTTGGTGTCTATACTCTAAAAAATATCTTTCTCGATATATGGAATCAAGCATTCAGTCATACATAAATCCCTCATTCGGTTCCGTAAATCATTCTTCACATAATTCATAGCAGAAAATACACGCTTTACACTTGTAGTTGCAACTGGTAGAATTAGTGCTAGAGTAAAAAGTAAGTACACTTGTAACGCCCCGGAAATTCGGAAAATGTAATTTTGTAAAATAATAAATAAAATGACGTTTTTACCCCTGTGATTAGTATGGTCAATTTGTTGACTTTTTTATTGGTAGGTCAAACGGACATTGACCGATGACCATGACGTAGTTCGGGACGTCACGAGTCCATAGACAGGTGGCACGTCCGATTCCGACGATCAGGGAAAAAGTTATGACGTTCGGAAGCTCAAGGACATTTCCGTAATTTGGACGATTAGGGGGAAAATGTTGACTTTTTGTGACAGGACCCATCCCAATCCCCCAGGGATTAGTGCGGGATGACCCTGCTCCCGTCTGACACGAAGTGTCAGACAAGGGATATTTTCGTCCTTTGCCCTCCCGGGCTATCAGAGTACGCCAGGATCCGGAGGAGGTATGTGATATCTCGGTCTCTGCTACAGTCCACATCCGATGTCAACCTGAAGGGCAGTCAAAACATTAAAAACTGTGAGTGGACAAAACAAAAGTTTATAAAACATTTCATAAGACATTTGTACCCTCCACTAAAAAGCATGCATGCATTCGAAAACCATTTATCCAAAACAACCATATGTGGGACTAAGCCCAAAGCAGATATAAACTAAGGTCGAAAGGACCACAATAAAAACGACCATACGGGCCACTGCCCAAATCCTGTGCACACCTGTACACACCACATATCATATATCATATATCCATCACATACATATATATAAGTCACACAACCAATCCTGTCACGGTATCCAAAGCCACGCGCGCGCTACCCGGGTCTCAATCCGAGTCATCTCAAAGTCAAGATCAATGTCCGTAGACCACTGACCCTACCCGAGGTAATAGTAATCATAGCCTTCCTGAGAGTAAGGAACCCAACTGGGGGGTGACTCCACTCAGTCGGTGCTCCGTGACTACTCCGGGGTCCACCCAGGCCAACGACCCTCCCCGGAGGAGATAGTAGAACATGTAAAGGAAGGTAGACGAACATATATATACATAACATAAACATTCATGACCGGTTCCCCTGAACCGTCATGAATCCATAATATCCATAATCAGGTAACATGCTGGTTCCCATAAACCGTCATGTACCGTAATAACCAACAAGGGTTCATGCCGGTTCCCATAAACCGTCATGAACCATGATACCATAACAAGGGTTCATGCCGGTTCCCATAAACCGTCATGAACCTGGGAATCCATTTAAGGTTCCCTGACCTGAAATCAAAACCGTAAAGTGACTGGGTCTCGTACCCGAACATAGGACACCAACTGGGCACCGTGCCCGGAATCTGAGGTCATATGCCCGAGACAAAACCAAATGGGTCTCATACCCGAGTTTATCATTTTGAAATCCAAATTCAGTTCATTTAAATCAATAAAGAAATACAGACCCGTATAAGCACCGTATAAGGCCGAAACCTCGAAATACGTGCTTATACGTAACCACATACAAATGCACCCATGGCATCATCAAACAAGTAAATAAACATATAATAAACATTTATGCATGCACCAATTTAGAAAACAAGGTCCACTCACAGACCGTCCGAGCTGCCGCCTCGATTTGCGTGCCATACGGCTCCCCGAGCCGATCACCGTCACCGGGACTCCCAAACCTGTCCAAATCGTAATAGAAGGTTACTAACTACTTAATTAACCTCCCACTAAAGCCCCGTAATTTTCCCGTATTTTTAACTATTTTTAATCCCGAACCTAAACCTTCCGATGCCCCGAAACATATCGAGACGGTGTCCGATCGACACGAAACCAGTCCCAAAATGTTCGTTACACCGAATAGAAGATTTCACATGTTGGAACCTTCCCCAGATTCCCGGCCACGCGCCCTCACGCGCCGCCTGAAGTGGCTGCGCGTGGGCTTCACGCGCCTGCTACAGTACTTGCTGACGTCATCGCTGACGTCAGCATGACGTCATCACTGACAGCCCCTGACAGTGACACGTGTCACGCTCCCATTGGCCCACTGTCTGACATGTCAGTCTGACATTGTCAGATCTGACATGATGACGTCATCCCTGACATGATGACGTCATCAGGATGACGTCATTAGTCATCCCTGCCTCCTCGTGGGTCGACCCGAATGTCTGCAACCGGGTCGCCGTGACCCGCGGCTTGACCCGGCCGGTTCTCCGCCGTCCGGCCACCAAAACCGTTCCCGTTTGTCCCATTTTCATCCTCTAATCCTAACCTACAGTCCTATGACATTAAAATGGAAGGAAAACATCAAAAACCATACCTTCGAGCTTGGCCATGGCGGCCGTGACTTCTCCCGCCGTTCACGGCTGTTCCAGGCCGTCTAATGCCTCGAAATCAATCCCATTCATCTCCTGGGTGTCCTAGGAACCTCACCCAATTAATAGAATCGAGTAAAACCCATTAAAACCCAATTTCGAATTTTTGAAATTTCCTTACCTCACGGGTTCGAGCCCCTCCCGCCGTGAACCGCCGCGTCCTCCGCCGTCTTTCATCTCACAGTCCTTCATTTCTCTCTCATGGTCACACACGACATATGGGCTCGTGGTGGGGAGGTGTGGTGGTGCGGTTTCGGGTTTTTGAAGGAAGAAGAAGAAAAATGAAGAAAATGGGGTTATGGGTTTCGGGCTTTAGGGAGAACAGAGAAGAGGGATGGCTGATGAGAGAAGAGAAATGGAGGGTGTGGATTTAAGGATGAATTGAAATGGATGGCCAAGATTGAATGGTGGGTGGGTTTGGTTAAAAAAAATTAATTAAATAATATTATTTTATTATATAGATCCACATTTTGGGGGATCAAATCAATGGGATGAGTGACACTTGTCACTCATCCATGGGGCCCACCAAAATATCCACCCAATCAGATTTCGCCGAAACGTCCCCGTCTCGAAGTTCGTGCATAGTGAAATCGAACTTCCGTGACCCATAACTCTCCCGTTCGAAGTCCGATTTCAGTGTGCCGCCTGCCTATGGATTCGTATCGTCTTTATCTACGTAACGGTCTTCGGCCCTCGGCCATCGGACCTCCGGATCAAAAAGTCAACTTTTGACCTCCTATTCACCCAAATTACCAAAATGCCCCTAAACTTCCGAACGTCATAACTTCCTCCTCGAACGTCGGAATTGAACGTGCCACCTGTCTATGAACTCGTGACGTCACGAACTACGTCACGGTCATTGGTCAAAGTCCATTTGACTGCCCGATTAAAAAGTCAACGTTTTGCCACCATCAAGGGCAAAACGGTCATTTCGCATCGTTCGTCCGATTTCGCTCTACTAATCACAGATTAGCCTCACTAATCATGATTAGTCACTAATCTAATCATGAAATTCAGGATGGGTCGTTACAACCTTCCCTCCTTAATTAATTTCGTCCTCGAAATTCCAATCGGCCTAAACTAACCGTTCTTCCCTCCTTAATTAGTTTCGTTCTTGAAACTCCAATTATCCTGATTCCACATCCAGCTCGTGGAAAGTAGAATCAACCTCGCAACACGTATACACTCGTACACCAACTAACCAGAGTAATACGTACTCGTCCGCAGCCCGACGTACCACTAACGCTCACGTCGTATCGACTACATTCGACCACGTCGAATGACAGTAGTCATGCGTTCTGAATTGACACTACTTGTCAAATCTACCGTTTCGTTGACACAACCAACTAGACGGTTCCTTGCTCAACCACTAACTATCCTGACGTCTGCTCCCACTGGGAGTCATCAGACCTCACACCATGATCCACGCTGACACCTCCTACAAACTGTCAGTACTTGACAGTTGTCAGTCACAAACTGATATGACACACACTCGTGGTTACACTAACCACAAGCATTTCACTTGACCTGTGTGTATCTAGACCCATCAGAAATACCGTGACCCAACGCACAGTATCCAATGTCCAGTCCACGACCTCAACTAATCTGATGGTGTCGCAACCAAGCCGACTACCAACCCATTCACCAATGTACCCCTGGTATAACCTATTTAACGTCACCAGGCACGACAAGTACACCCAGTATCGTACCTTGAACCATGAACAAGGTACATATAACTACCCATCAATCAGCCTACAACCACCTAGGTTGTAGTCAATCACGTTTCAATTATGGAGTCCATCTGTCCGATCTAGACAAATCGAAACTCCAACCCATTATCTATTTCCAAATCCGAATCCGAATCCGCAATTTCGTAAGAAATCCCAAATCCGAACCCAGAAGTCGTATCCATATCCATGTTCAAATCCGAATCCGAAATCCTTATTCCGTAAGCTAGCATTTGGAATAACTATTCCGAACCCAAATCCATAAAAGAAAATCTACAGTCAAGCTCTAGAATCAAATCCTGAATCGTCACCCAGAATCCGATTCCAAAACCCAAATCTAGAAATCCTTTTTCAAGTTCCAAAATCAAATCCTGAATCGTCATCCAGAAATCTGATTCCAAAACCTGAAATATCGTTCACGTCTACCGAGACGTACCAAAACCAAACTTATCGGTTACCCGCTCAACCGATTACCACAATACGATCGATTGACTTCATAGGGAAGCCAATCACAATATCCGCACATCCCTAAGGCTAACCATATCCGACCACGTCGGAAAACTACTCATCGGACAACTACTCAGGCGAGTAGTAAGCCATATGGGACTTACCTCGAAAAGAAGTTCAGTCCAATCATGCTTCACTCAACATCCAAGTAAGAGTAATAAACTCTCCACCTATCTGGATCATCAAGATCACGATCCAGATCCACCACTACGTCAAACGACTATAAACGTCACAATCGAGACTGTGGGTCCTCCCCAATCACCTCGTATCGATCCTTGGCATTCCACCTAGGAAAATCCAAAGATGATCCAAGACGATGACATCAAAACTCGTCCTATGTGAATACAACCAAACTCGCTGCATTCACCACGTCACGTAAACCAACATCGTCTGCCACCAAGCAGAAAATGAGAAATCTCAGTCACCTAACTTCGATATACTCATCTCCTCCTGATGGTCCAGGACAAATCCCGGGTCCACCAACCAATACACGATCAGTGTACTAGTGGCAACCAACAACATCTATATCATCAACGTCATCTACCATCATCATCATGGTAGAACCCGAGAAGTCACCCAAAACGACTTCGACATACCCGTTACCAATGCGGAAAACCGGCATTCCACCCGTCACCTCAATCGCAACCTCTTGCGATTCCGAAGTTCCAACAAGATTGGAAACAACATACCCGGACATCAACCACGTGTCCCCTAACCAGTTTAACTCTATCGGAGTTCCACTCCTGAACCACAGATACCGAACATATGCCCATTACGACGGAGTCACACCCCGATCCGTAACTCATCGTCATCACGATCACCGGCACCAGTACCAGCACTAGCACCAGCACCACGCACTATCACCAAAACTAGTGTCAGTATCAACACGCCGTGTGCAAAACTGACACCCTGGATCTCCGCTCATACCGAGCGACGATCCCGTACCTCTGCTCGAATAGGAGAAACTCTGCCTCCCTCGTACCCGACAACTCTGGGTACAGTCACCCTGACAGCTCATACGGGAAAAGGAAACGCTCCCCGAACGTCCCCAATTCATTCTGCGATCGCACTCAGCCGTAACCGAGTCGAATCCAGAATCACTGCTCGTACATATGCGTTACTCACGTACCCCGTATCATCATCACGACTACCTGAGTCTACTCGACCTGATGAGACTCGACTAAGTCCATCGATAGTAGCGTCTGCCACAACCTCGTGCATACCTAACTACCAGACCTCGCTATCGAGATTCGCATCCAACGGAATCAACAGCCCGTACCAACTACCCTGTATCCCACTCAGGGATTCCATCGACAAGTACTAACCCTGGTAACTTGTCCAACAATCTCTATCCTGTCGTAACTTGACTAAACCATTGTAGTCTACCAGGTCATCCACGACCTTAGTTGCACCAACCTACAACTGAAGTAGCACGACAACCAACTCGGTCTAACCGATACGTACAACCCTGACTGCGAAGTGCAGTCCCAATACAAGCTGACATGACTAGACCGACTAACGAATCCAAATCCGAATAGTCGTCAAAGTCACACCACTCGCCAACTCCCATTTCCGAACCATACCCACCAAGGTAGGGTTCCACAATCACACCTAGAGTTCCCCTGAACCCACCTGCGAAAAGCAGTAAAATCAACAATCTGACCGACCCTGCGGTCCGACATCATAAAGACGTCAATCCAATCCTACCAACAATCCAACTCGGATTCCTCGTATCCGGTTGCTAACTTCCAACTGCAGTAAATCCATTTAACTCAACATAATCTGACCATCTAATGGTCACACTCCTAACCAGTCGTCGGAATCGATCCTACGACATCGTGAAGACGATCCCAACTAACCGTCTCACGATCCAAAACTCTAACGTAATACTACGTTAAGCCTTCCGTAGGGTTCCACACTGCCAACCCTGACAGAACCATGGAAACCCCGGCATCGAGTGCCGAACCAAGGTATGCCAATCCTACTAACTATCGTACCGGCACCCCGACAATCAGGTTGACCATGAACTGCAGCCCAATGAGATATCACATCCTCGACCTGTGTACATACTCTAAGAGCTACACGGTTGCTCGAATAGAGACAACCCCGCTCTGATACCACGCTGACAGGACCCATCCCAATCCCCCAGGGATTAGTGCGGGATGACCCTGCTCCCGTCTGACATGAAGTGTCAGACAAGGGATATTTTCGTCCTTTGCCCTCCCGGGCTATCAGAGTACGCCAGGATCCGGAGGAGGTATGTGATATCTCGGTCTCTGCTACAATCCACATCCGATGTCAACCTGAAGGGCAGTCAAAACATTAAAAACTGTGAGTGGACAAAACAAAAGTTTATAAAACATTTCATAAGACATTTGTACCCTCCACTAAAAAGCATGCATGCATTCGAAAACCATTTATCCAAAACAACCATATGTGGGACTAAGCCCAAAGCAGATATAAACTAAGGTCGAAAGGACCACAATAAAAACGACCATACGGGCCACTGCCCAAATCCTGTGCACACCTGTACACACCACATATCATATATCATATATCCATCACATACATATATATAAGTCACACAACCAATCCTGTCACGGTATCCAAAGCCACGCGCGCGCTACCCGGGTCTCAATCCGAGTCATCTCAAAGTCAAGATCAATGTCCGTAGACCACTGACCCTACCCGAGGTAATAGTAATCATAGCCTTCCTGAGAGTAAGGAACCCAACTGGGGGGTGACTCCACTCAGTCGGTGCTCCGTGACTACTCCGGGGTCCACCCAGGCCAACGACCCTCCCCGGAGGAGATAGTAGAACATGTAAAGGAAGGTAGACGAACATATATATACATAACATAAACATTCATGACCGGTTCCCCTGAACCGTCATGAATCCATAATATCCATAATCAGGTAACATGCCGGTTCCCATAAACCGTCATGTACCGTAATAACCAACAAGGGTTCATGCCGGTTCCCATAAACCGTCATGAACCATGATACCATAACAAGGGTTCATGCCGGTTCCCATAAACCGTCATGAACCTGGGAATCCATTTAAGGTTCCCTGACCTGAAATCAAAACCGTAAAGTGACTGGGTCTCGTACCCGAACATAGGACACCAACTGGGCACCGTGCCCGGAATCTGAGGTCATATGCCCGAGACAAAACCAAATGGGTCTCATACCCGAGTTTATCATTTTGAAATCCAAATTCAGTTCATTTAAATCAATAAAGAAATACAGACCCGTATAAGCACCGTATAAGGCCGAAACCTCGAAATACGTGCTTATACGTAACCACATACAAATGCACCCATGGCATCATCAAACAAGTAAATAAACATATAATAAACATTTATGCATGCACCAATTTAGAAAACAAGGTCCACTCACAGACCGTCCGAGCTGCCGCCTCGATTTGCGTGCCATACGGCTCCCCGAGCCGATCACCGTCACCGGGACTCCCAAACCTGTCCAAATCGTAATAGAAGGTTACTAACTACTTAATTAACCTCCCACTAAAGCCCCGTAATTTTCCCGTATTTTTAACTATTTTTAATCCCGAACCTAAACCTTCCGATGCCCCGAAACATATCGAGACGGTGTCCGATCGACACGAAACCAGTCCCAAAATGTTCGTTACACCGAATAGAAGATTTCACATGTTGGAACCTTCCCCAGATTCCTGGCCACGCGCCCTCACGCGCCGCCTGAAGTGGCTGCGCGTGGGCTTCACGCGCCTGCTACAGTACTTGCTGACGTCATCGCTGACGTCATCACTGACAGCCCCTGACAATGACACGTGTCACGCTCCCATTGGCCCACTGTCTGACATGTCAGTCTGACATTGTCAGATCTGACATGATGACGTCATCCTTGACATGATGACGTCATCAGGATGACGTCATCCTTGACATGATGACGTCATCAGGATGACGTCATCAGTCATCCCTGCCTCCTCGCGGGTCGACCCGAATGTCGCAACCGGGTCGCCGTGACCCGCGGCTTGACCCGGCCGGTTCTCCACCGTCCGGCCACCAAAACCGTTCCCGTTTGTCCCATTTTCATCCTCTAATCCTAACCTACAGTCCTATGACATTAAAATGGAAGGAAAACATCAAAAACCATACCTTCGAGCTTGGCCATGGCGGTCGTGACTTCTCCCGCCATTCACGGCTGTTCCAGGCCGTCTAATGCCTCGAAATCAATCCCATTCATCTCCTGGGTGTCCTAGGAACCTCACCCAATTAATAGAATCGAGTAAAACCCATTAAAACCCAATTTCGAATTTTTGAAATTTCCTTACCTCACGGGTTCGAGCCCCTCCCGCCGTGAACCGCCGCGTCCTCCGCCGTCCTTCGTCTCACAGTCCTTCATTACTCTCTCATGGTCACACACGGCATATGGGCTCGTGGTGGGGAGGTGTGGT
Organism: Prinsepia uniflora; assembly: GCA_032719365.1. NCBI lineage: Eukaryota > Viridiplantae > Streptophyta > Magnoliopsida > Rosales > Rosaceae > Prinsepia > Prinsepia uniflora. The sequence continues at coordinate 20,487,138 of CM064874.1, forward strand.
GGTGCGGTTTCGGGTTTTTGAAGGAAGAAGAAGAAAAATGAAGAAAATGGGGTTATGGGTTTCGGGCTTTAGGGAGAATAGAGAAGAGGGATGGCTGATGAGAGAAGAGAAATGGAGGGTGTGGATTTAAGGATGAATTGAAATGGATGGCCAAGATTGAATGGTGGGTGGGTTTGGTTAAAAAAAATTAATTAAATAATATTATTTTATTATATAGATCCACATTTTGGGGGATCAAATCAATGGGATGAGTGACACTTGTCACTCATCCATGGGGCCCACCAAAATATCCACCCAATCAGATTTCGCCGAAACGTCCCCGTCTCGAAGTTCGTGCATAGTGAAATCGAACTTCCGTGACCCATAACTCTCCCGTTCGAAGTCCGATTTCAGTGTGCCGCCTGCCTATGGATTCGTATCATCTTTATCTACGTAACGGTCTTCGGCCCTCGGCCATCGGACCTCCCGGTCAAAAAGTCAACTTTTGACCTCCTATTCACCCAAATTACCAAAATGCCCCTAAACTTCCGAACGTCATAACTTCCTCCTCGAACGTCGGAATTGAACGTGCCACCTGTCTATGAACTCGTGACGTCACGAACTATGTCACGGTCATCGGTCAAAGTCCATTTGACTGCCCGATTAAAAAGTCAACGTTTTGCCACCATCAGGGGCAAAACGGTCATTTCGCATCGTTCGTCCGATTTCGCTCTACTAATCACAGATTAGCCTCACTAATCATGATTAGTCACTAATCTAATCATGAAATTCGGGACGGGTCGTTACATTTTGTTTGACAACTGATTTTCACACGACTCGAAGACCGTTAGGTAGGTCTCGAGGCCCTGAGTACGACGACAGGCGGTACACTTCAAACGGACATCGAATGACCAAGTTACGGGTCACGGAAGATGAGGGGCATTTTGGTAATTTGTCAACTGAGGGCATTTTGGTCATTTTGTGCATCGATTACTGTTCACCACCGTGGAACAGAGTCTGCACGGCCATGCCGTGAGTGCCCTGAATGATTCAATTGTTTAATTGAGTAGTGGTTGTGTGGGGTGAATTGTTTAAGTCCTTTAAGGCAATGGAAGTGAGAGGGTGGATTCCCACGAGTTGTCGTCCATCTTGATCGATTAACTGAGTAATGGGAAGTGAGAGGGTTCATTTCGAACCAGAGTGAGGGCTGAGAGTTGAGAGAAACTGACGAGGAAGAAAAACCAGAAAATGGAGGGAAAATTGAAGATTGATTTGTGAGGCCAGTTGAACGAAACCAAGGATCGTGTTAGTCTTCTGGGTTCACTACGAACTCAACCACGAAAGAATTGAAGGGTAATTAGTCGGGTCAAGTCGCGGGTTGAAGGCCCGTTTAGCAGGCCGGTCGGGTGAAGGAGACGACACTGTAGTAGGCGCGTGGCCTTCACGCGCAGCCACTTTGGGAAGCGTGTGACGGCGCGTGTGACCTCATCTCCGATCACGATCAACATGACTTTTTATCCTCTCCTCATTCTGAACATTTTTTATTTAAAGTTCAAGTTGATCGGGTGTCGTTCGGGATAGTTTCGAGGGTTCGGAAGGTTTAGGCTTTAAGTTTAATTACGTCAAAAAATCTGAAAAAATTAGGGAAATTAATACGAGCTTTCTGGGAATGTTAGTAACCCTTCTTGCACATTTTTACAGGCCCGGACGTTTCAGAAGCTACCGAGGAAAACACGGGGCGCGATTGACGCGTCCGAAAACAGTGAGTGGACTTTTGATTTTCAACTGTGCATGCATGACTATTTTTACTCCTTTGTTTATGTTTTCATATATGATTTTATGTTGATAATCATGATATTTCAGTTTTACGTAATTTCACGCTTTTCGAGGTAATTATCGTATTTTACGCATTTCGAGGTTACGATTTTCTTCTATGCATGAATGATGGTTTGATGAAGTAATTTGAGATGATTATGCATGTTACGTATTTATGATGCTTTGATTATATTGTGAAGTAATTTTCGGAAATCGCATGTGAAATTCGGACATAAGTCCTATTATGACAATATATGCTTTCAGAATGATTTTTTTTTTTTGGAAAACGGATCACGAGGGATCCTTTTATTGTGCTTTATAAAATGATTTTGGGTTTAAAGACCCGGTATGATTGTTGGATCTGGTTTTGGGTTTAAAGACCCGGTTAATGGATGACGGGGGCAGGCCCGAATTGGGTTTAAAGACTCGTGAGTTTAAAGACTCAGTTAATTTGATACCCCCGAGGCCTATTAATTATGTTTTGAGTTTAAAGACTCGTTGATATCCCGGGAAGGCCTGATATTGAGTTTAAAGACTCGGATGGATCCAACGGCTTGATTGTGATTATTATTTTAGTTTTACATGACTTGGTTTGATTAATGTTTCGAAAAGACGAATTCTGGTTTTTGATGATATTATATTATTTTATACGAATTTATGACTGTTTGCTGTAATGTCTTCCATATGATACGGAAAAAGGGATTTCGAATGTTTAGTATGCGATTTTTGAATATCCGGTTATGCATGCGTATTATAAAACTGGAGGGCGAACCCCAATTTCCTTAAACTGTTTTCTGTAAACTTTTGTTTTAGTCCACTCACACTTTTCTGTTTCAAATACCCTCCAGGTCGTGGTACAAGTTCGGGGGCCAGCGCCGAGGCAGAGGCATAAAGTTTTTCGTTGCGGAGTAGTTAGTTCACAGAGTAGGATTTGAACTTATCTTGTTTTGTATTATTATGGCTATGTGAAACTATGGACTTAAAGTCCAGTCGGTTGTAGTGTTTAATCTCCCTGGCCTGACAGTGGGTGTGATGTAATTTTATTTGGTTTTCTAGTCTTTTGTGTTCGACTGTCAGACGGGAGCATGATGCTTCCCGATTATCGAGGTGATAATCTGGGCGGGTCCTATCAACACTAATGGGTATGTCAGAATTTTTTTTTGTCTCAACCATCTTTTTTGCAAGATCAGTAATTCCTTTCAATTTTCTGAAATCATTGTTAGAAGTCATTTCCCAAATGTAATTCTCAAATTCTTCCTTAAGTAGCTCAAGGTCATGTTGTAGAAATCATTTGGATAATATTCAGCAAGGCACACCAATTATTTTTTGTTAAAGGCAGAGAATGAATTACTTGGATTCAAACATGCACACCAATTATTTTCAGTAGTTGTTTTGCTAAATTGGTCATTTAACTCTTGGAGTTGCATATCAATGACATCAACGAATAAATCTATACGATAACGATGTAAATTTGTATGGACGGAGAACTACGTTTGGATCGCCCTTCGATAGAAAAGATATCATCCATGTTAGGGATTTGAATATGAGGTTTACCACAAAAGGAGGAAACTTCATCGAGTAAAGAATCCCAACCACTATCCCTCATAATTTGCAGCCTCCCTTTGCATATCTTGACCAAGTTCATGATAAGCACATATTTCATACATTTTCATCTCAATTTCCTTTTCATTTTACTTTGTTATATCCTTAATCTTACAATTTCTAACTTATTTTAATGTTTTTACGTACCAACCCAAAAATGTGGAGTAATGAGGTTAAATTGGAGCAAAACCACATAAGCTATCAAGAATGGGCCAAGACTTACAAAGATGGGATCAAGATTCATCAAGATGGGTCAACACTATATCCATATGGGCAAGAAGGCTCAAGATTATGCCAAGATTCGTTCTTGGAGAAGCCCAAAAGAAGAAGTGGATTAAAAGTTACAAAGCAGAAATCTGCCTGTGCAGATTATCCCACTTCCACGGACCATTGTGAAAGCCTCAGATAGAATCAGAATGTGAGTAAGGTATGGTTGGAAAACTCTAGAAGTTTAGTTTCCAATGGACCAAGAATTACTCAAATCGGAGTCCTACAACCACGAGAATTCCTGTTTTGGTAAGGCATAGTCAGTCTGCATGAGAATGATTACTTGTTCTACTAGTAATTAAAGCCTTGCACGTTTTCCAGCTGTTCCATCTTCTAAAATTCCAGCAAGCAACCCAAATTCCAAGTAAATTAAGGAGAAGAATTTCCCCTTTTTAATTAGGATTTGTTTTCCCTTTTTAAATTAGGAGTTTTTATTACATTTTTAATTAAGTTTTGTATTTATTCTTTCATTAGGATTTAGAATACCTTTTACCTTTAGGACTTTAATTTAATTAGGTTAATACTTTTCCTTTTAGAATTAAATTGTGAACTCCTATTTATTTGGGGATTAATTTTCTCCTATAAATAGAGAGGCTTATGTTATTTGTAAAGGCACCCATTTTTGTACCAAAGCTTTGCTTGAGCCAATTTTCCCTTTTTAATAAATTTGAGATTTCTTGTGCAAAAATAAACTACACCATCCTCCATTGACATATAAGGCGTATTCTTGAGTGTCTCACCTAGAGTGTGGAACCACCTAGCATCTATAGGGCGTATTCCCGAGGATTCAAAGTGTAACTCAACCTCTTAACCCTGTAGTTTTCTCTTTGTACTTGAATATCGTATTTATTGGATTGATCATTAATTTTATTATGGTTCTATATTTTGTATTGATTTCAATAATCTTCCATGCTATGTTTATGCTTAATGCTTGATTAGATATAGGGCGTATTTCCGAGTCTAAATCATTGAAAGTGTATAGGGCGTATTCCCGAGCACGTACTTAAGATAATGTACATGTATTTCATTAAACTAAGGGTTTGGAATTTCGTTGATTATGGAAATTGGTATGATTTATGAATGAGTTAGGATAAAGATGAGTTGACCATGTAAATATTAGATTAGATTAGTTTAGAGTAGTTTAATTACTTAGGAATTTTAAATCAATCTCTTTACCCCCAATTATTCAATCAAACAATAATCATACTTAGGTACCCTCAATCCCCGGTTAAGAACGATCCCTATTTACCAATGCTAGAATCTACAAAAAAAGGGTTTTTAATTGCGTACGTTTCCTAGAGTTGAGTGTGACTTTGTGTTTACTTTAATACTTAGTTTTTGCGTATCAGTTCATAGCATTGAAAATATCTTGATCTTTGTTTTGTAGTGCCTGTGACAAATCATAAGTGATTCCCAACACTTTTTTCATCAAATGCAGACTAAAAATGAAGCTAAATGATTTCATAAAAGTCAATAGAACTTTTGCTTCAAAATTTTGTTTAGAACCTAATCCATCCATTCTTACAACTTTAAGAACCTCTATCACCGATGAGAACATATTATCCAAACTGAGTAGACAATTATAGTGAGAGCTCCATCGAGTATCACTAGGCTGCTTCAGAGTAGTTCCTTGGTTTAGACCATGTCCACTTGAGATCTCATTATTGTTGAGTGCCCTAAGAACTACATTAGCATGTTTCAATCTAAGGATGTCATGACGCTTAGCTGATGCCACCACAACATTCACAACTTTAGAAACCATAGTAAAAAGATCACTAATGTCTGAATGTTTTTTTGCCACAGCTACTAGAGCTAGTTGAAGTTGATAAGCGAAGCAATGGATATAAAAAGATAAATTATTCTCTTTTAAAATGAGTGTTTTAAGACCATTGTACTCACCCTGCATATTACTTGCCCTGTCATAACCTTGTCCTCGCAATCTTGAGATGCTTAATCCATGTCTCGAAAAAAATTTATCGATGGCTAATTTGAGGGAGCAAGCTTTAGTATCTGTTACATGCTCAATGCCTACAAATCTCTCAATTACATGACCCTTATCCACATAACGTAGAACAATTTCTATTTTCTCCTTCATAGATACGTCGCATGATTCATCAATAAGAATAGAAAATAATGAGTCACCAATACTTATAGTGATTGTATTCACAATCTCAGTTGAAATAGCATTTGTAAAATCCTTCTGAATATCAGGTGGCATCAATTTATGATTTTCAGGAGGTTTTTTTAGTGTTACAGCTTTAATATCCTCATTAAAACCACAGAGCCACTACAAAACTTCAAGAAAAATCCCTTTGTTTGTTGAAGTTTCAGATTCATCATGACCGTGAAATGGAAGACCTTGGTGCAAAAGAAGCTCACTAACACTAATTGATGCGCCCAAAAGAGTTCGATAATCAGTTCGATCTTGATCGAAATATTTTAACATAACTGTTTCAATATGTTGTTTTCAGTTTAATAATCTCCAAGCTTTATATTAGGTCCTCCAATATGAGTGTGCAACCTCTCATTTTTCTTTCAATTCAAAAATCCATTACCAACAAAAGAGTCACCACCATATTGGTCTCCAATGTCAGGTTTAAAGAGATAACAACATAAACAAAAAGTAGCATCTTTTTCTATGTTGTACTCCAACCAAGTAGGAAACTCACTAAACCAAGCATGATTGAAACGTCTTCGTGAATTCCCAAAATTATGATAAGGGAAATTATGAGCTCAATGTTGGCATGGACCTTTTATAAGATAAGCTCTTCGAACTTGATCTCGAACATTTGGATGATAACTTATCATTTGATTGCGCAATCCAGGATCAGCCTGGAGATTTTCTAAATCAACTTCCACAATTATTTCTTTTAAATTATTTTTATCTGTCTTTTTATTTTTTTCGTTGGTGACGATGAATCTGATACCTCAATATTTGATTTTCTTTTGTAATATCTTTCCGTAGTTGAAAGATATATTGTGAACGCTTAATTGATATTTACTTATCTATTAAAACTATATTTATAGCCTTTTTATAGAATATGATTGAGATTGCTCTCATTCCTTAAAAGAAAAAGAATTGTATTCTTCTTAAAAAAAAAGAAAGAAAAAGGAATGTGTAATCTTTCTACATAAAGGAAAATAATAACAATTAATTAAAAAGTCTCTTAAAAATATTTGAACAATTCACGGCCTGAGACTTAATAAATTTGAATTATTCAAAGAGAATTCATAATCCAAATATTAACTAATTAACACTAATTTCATGTCCGTGGCGCAGACATGAAATATATATTTGAATCTTATATATATAAATATAAGACCAACACAATTCATATATATATAAGACCAACAAAATTCATTTGGATCAGCACAACACAATTTATTTGGACAGAAATTCTATAAATGTCAATATTAAAATCTACAAAACTCTGTATAATTCTATCATTAACCAACTAGGCTTCCATGGACCATTCCATTCAATGGAATGGCCATCCTCACCATTGATCTACCCCCTTATTTTGGTTCCTTTTGCACCCTTGGATGGCCATTCCATGGAAGCCAAACCGATAATTAACTCTATAAAAGTTAATATAAGTTGGTAAAAATTTGCTAACTCTATTAAAGACAATTACTTAAACAACTCTACAAAATTCTATATAAATCTATATACAATTATGGATGAAAATATCGACCGAAGCCACCAATACATCAATAATTTCGGCTAGCAACACCTGGGGGGTGAAATAAATTGGCCGAAATATCAATAAAATTCTTGTTTTGAGCCCACAGATCCCTTTCTATGATCAAAACGATGAAGATGGACTATTAATTCATGAAAATTGGACGTAAAACGAAGGCGTTTGAGTTGGATCATGTCGTCAGGTCGGAAAACCCGAGTTGCAGACTGCTGCTGGAGGTAGGAGATGACACTGTGCAGGCGCGTGGCCACCACGCATAGAGAGGGTCACTGACGCGTGGCGGTGCATGCAGCGTTCTTTCGTCGTCCGTTCAACACAATTTTTTTTTTAATTTTGAATTTAATGGTACAAATTTTAGATTAATTGGATACTATATGTGTATATTTCTGAATATCCGATGTAATATGTTTTACATTTAAATTAGTATTTGGTATAAGAAAATGTTGAATGGTTAATTTGATATAAATTAGTATTATATAATATATTTTATATGTTGGATGGTTAATTTGATAAAACTTAGTACTATATAATATGTTTTATATAATATGTTTAATATGTTGAATGGTTAATTTGGTATAAATTAGTATTATATAATATGTTCAATATGTTGGATGGTTAATTTGATATAAATTAGTATTATATAATATGTTTTATATGTTGAATGATTAATTTGATATAAATTAGTATTATATAATATGTTTTATATGTCAGAATCATATTGTTTCATATTATTTATCATATATTTATTATATCAAAGTTATTATATAGTTTTTTATTAGTCAAATATAACCATTATTGAGTACTTAAATGTTTCCCAAAGTTTCATTAAAAATTCCCAATTTTTAGACTAAATTTTCGTCATTTTTGTTGACCGTAAACGATATTGATATTGGTATCGATATTTAGAACGAGATATATGTAAATATGACTAGTGTATATCCGTCGATATTGATATTTCAATCTTTATATATAATACACCCCTAAGTCTCCATATATGAATTACAAAATGAGATAATGTTACTTTATTATTACTATTTTTTTTTGGTCAAGTGAATCTAACTTTATTGATAAGAACATTAATGTTGTAGAGTAGTGATCCTAACTTCGTATTCCGATGGCAAAATAGTATACGGTAGGTCTGAAAGAAAAAATGAATATTAATAATTTTATTTTTTGCCCGAATTACTTGTTCTAATTTTGAACACTATTTTTATAAGCGGGAACGAACATTTGAAAAGCAGGCACAACCCGAGAGAATCTGAGAGAGGGTTTCCTGCAGCCCCCACTTTCACACTGACCTCAAATCAGAACAGCCATGGAGGAAATCATAACCCGAATAGTGGCAGAGCTCGAAGAACTCCGCAACTCCGAAAGCTCCTCAGATCTCCAAACCCAACCCATCTCCAGTTCTACTCTTTCAGACCTCCAAACCCTCTTAGACATCGCCCACAGCGACAATGACTCCGAACTCATTGATCGTCTCTACGAAGAGCTCTCCTCCAAGTCAATTTCTCTGTCCAATCTAGTCCGTGCGATTGCCTCCGCCATGGATTCCGCCCGTGCCCATATCGCCCTCTCAGCCTCTAAAGCCTACCTCTCCCTCTTCATTTCGCCCAATTCCCCTGTCTGCACTTTGTTCAATCCCATGGATTTTCTCTCTCTCCTCCAGTCAATCCGCCGGTACCTCAAGCGCCGCCCCCGCGGTGAATCAAGCCATGGGTCAACCATTGCCGCTAATAAGAATAGGATGGGCCGCACCAAAAATCGGGGCTCGAAGAATTGTGCCCAAAATTCTTATAAAGAAAATTGTGATAGGGAAGATAATCAATTTGATGTGAGGGTCTTCTTCACTGTTCTAGAAAGGTTGGAACTTGCAATGGGGCTAATTCATCTGGATCGCTTTCCGGATAGTTTGAAGTCTTTGGTTCAAACGGTGGCTGAAATTCCAGTAATTGCGCTTGAAATATGCGGCCATTCAGGTAGTTATAGTAGACTAACGGATTTCTGTTCACGGATTTTGCTTAAAGTGTTCATACCTGAGCATGTTGACCAAGCTAACATTGCAGCCGAGGTGTTGAAATCCTTGTCTCCAATGATTCTTCAGAATAAATCTCAAGTGCGTCTGTATGCATTGGGGTTTGTAACGAATAGGATGATGACTGTTGCTAAGGCACTTGATGGTGTCAAGAAAGCAGTGGTGAATTTTCCAAGGTACTTGATCCAAAAGGCGCCGGAGAAGTCTGAGCCTCGGGCTTTGGCTGTGGAGTCTATCATGGAGATTGTTAGAGTTATGGAATTTGAGGATCAACTTGGTTTTGTGGATTATGTAGTGAAGATGACTCAAGGGAAGGCTAACTTGAGGCTTTTGGCTGTGGACCTTATTCTGGTGCTAGTGATATCTTTTAGAGATGGATTGGGGTTGAATTCGGAAAGTGAAGGGAATGATTCGTTGGGTTTGAAATGCTTGAAGGCATTGATTCAACGTTGCTCAGATGTAACTGCTGGAATTCGATCCCGTGCTTTATCAAACTTGTCACAGATGGTGGGTTTATTGTCAGGTGATGATAGCGGTCGGGCTGTGCTAAGACAAGTTATGGGGCTTGACAATGGCAGTGACCAAAGGTCGGATGGTTGGATGAATGAAATTTTGATGAAAAGGTGCACGGATGAGAAGGCAGGTGTGAGGAAGTCTGCACTTCTCTTGATTACCAAGTTGATGGCAATCCTAGGCAGTGGCTTTGATGGAGCTTTACTCAAGACAGTGGGGATGGCTTGTTCTGATCCACTTGTTAGCATACGAAAAGCAGCAATTTTGGCTCTTTCAGTGGTAAGTTGTCTGATGTACTTCATCTAATTGTTTTCATCAAACTGATCTTTTAGTGTTTTCCTGATACAAAATTGATGTTTTAGTTGAACTTAGCAATTCCTGTTTCTAATTGGTTTGTATATTTTGTGAAGTTCTTGTTAGAAATTATGGCATCTAATTGGCTTGCAATGCTTTGTGTAGCTTCCCATGTCTAGAATATTCCTCTACTATCCGACCGCTTAGGACACAAATTCCTAACTCACCTATAGAGGCACATCTGCATTTGCTCGCAATTTGTTGACCACATGTGCAGAGACACATCTTCGTTTGCTGACAATTTGGACCAATGTATTGTAGTAGTTATTTAGCATTGAACACTAATGGCTGATGGGTTGGTAAACTTTGAGATTTTCATGGTTTGAAAGGGGTACATAATTTATGGACAGAAAAAGGAAACAAAAGATGGGATGCATACTCAGAAACACACTTCATTACGAATCTTCTAGTGAAAATTAATTTATTTCAATATTTCCATATGGATCCCTGCCTCAGAGTTAGTATTTGTCCTCCTGACTGATTTACCTTTTGCTTTTAATTTATGCCTGTATTGGATTTACTCTTGATTTTGTACGCTGACTCTGCATTGACTTTGCAGGCTTTCAGAACATTCCCGGATGAAAGGGTGGCTACTGAGTGGCTGCGTTCTGTTCCACGTTTAATAGCTGATAATGAGTCTAGCATTCAAGAAGAATGTGAGAACTTGTTTCTAGAACTGGTACTGGAACGGGTATCCACAGCTGGGTCCCTTCATGATGAAACCAAGTTTAAAAATTCACTTAAAGCGAAATACTCAGAAATGGAAGTTGAGTTGGGGTTTCCCGAAGGTGTTTTGAGTCTTTTGAAGGAGATTTGCAATGGAGAGGTGACACCTTGGGTGAAGAAAATTTGCACAAACCTCGGGAAGAAGAAACTGATGAAGCACAAGTTTGCTATATCACTTCAGAATATCATACGGATATCCGAGTCTCAATGGTTAAGTCAATCCATGCCAATAGAGAAATGGACCGCACCACCTGGTTCCTGGTTTCTTCTATCAGAATTGTCCGCGTACCTTGCAAAAGCAGTGGACTGGGAGTTCCTTCATCATCATTGGCAGCTCTTTGACAAGTATGGAGTGGGAGGGGAGATTCAAACTCCATCTGCACAAGGATATGCAGGTGAAGAGGCAGAGGGTAAAGATTCCAATTCTGTTGCTTGGGCTGGGGATCGTGTTTTCCTTTTACAGACAATTTCTAATGTATCCGTCGAGCTGCCCCCTGAACTTGCAGCAGATTTAGCTCATAACATGCTTAAAAGAGTTGAAGAGTTCAATATGCATTCAACAGAGGTATTCATCTGTTGGTATCTATAATTGTCTATGTAAGATTTTGTTTATTGTTTTATCCTTTTCATTGCTTCATCGGTTGGTACATTACTGTGTGGAGACCTATGCATAGTAAGCGCCGACTGGCTAGTGTATAGTTTTTATTTTCACTTTCTCTTTTATTTCACATGTGTTTTTCATTAGTTGCTTTATTTGATGACAGGTTAATGCACATGTAAAAGCACTTAGAACACTGTGCAAGCGGAAGGCTTCAAATCTGGAGGAGGCTGATACACTTGTTATGAAATGGGTACACCAACTTCTCTCAAAAGCTTCTCAGATTTTAGAAAATTATATTTCAGATGCCAACAGAAGAGGAGACTTTTTTACACCACCTAGAAGTGGGACTAGAAAGAGCAAGAGGGCTAAGGCCATGGCCAGGTCATTGTCAGAAGCAGTCACGGCAGTATACACCATTGGTTCTTTGGTTATTGTTTGTCCAGCTGCTGATACGAGCACCGTTATTCCACTACTATACACCATAATCACATCTGGGAGTTCCGATCCAAAAATTAATATATTAACAGGGACTAAAGCCTCTCTAAAGCAGACAGCCCCTTCTCTGTACATTCAAGCATGGCTGACTTTGGGGAAGATTTGCCTTGCAGATGGAAAAATTGCCAAGAATTATATTCCTCTTTTTGTGCAGGTTTGGTCATTGACTCTCTTTGATGCTATACAGTCTTTAAGTGCTTTTCATTAACAGATCATTGACAATGTCGCCTTGGCACAATGCTCCAGATTTCTATTGAACCTATAACCCACTAAATGTTTTGCTAACAATCTTCATCGTCAGATGCCTACCACATTGACACCCTTCTAAAGTGTGTATATATATATATATATATATCATATCTTTGTGTTCAGCGGTTTCAAAACTATTCATTTATTTTGTTTGAATCTTTTCTGCTTTTTTCTATATATGTAACTGAGTTCCAAATCTAACAAGATTCTATAGGAACTTGAAAAGAGTGATTGTGCGGCACTTCGCAACAATCTGGTGGTGGTGATGGCAGATTTCTGTGTTCGCTACACTGCTTTAGTTGATCGGTAAGACCTGTAAATCTGTAACTTGAATGAACTAGAATTTAGTAATATTTTTGACATTTAAACTACCTCTGAAGCATAAAAGTTGGATTATTATTTTGCTGTACAAGCTTCTTAATAGTTTTTGTGGAAATCAACAGTTATATACCAAAGATCACACAGTGTCTCCGTGATCCATGCGAACTTGTAAGAAGGCAGACATTTATACTTCTCTCGAGATTGTTGCAGGTATATGTTAGTCCTGTGCCTTAGAATACATTTTGATGATTGAAATCTAGGCAGATAACTAATTCTATATTTCATCCTATATTGTTATATTCAGAGGGACTATGTGAAGTGGAGAGGAGTTATGTTCCTTAGATTTCTTTTGTCACTTGTTGATGAGTCAGAAAAGATAAGACAGCTTTCCAGTTTCCTCTTTAACAATATTCTGAAAGGTTACAATGTTTTCTGTCACTGTCAAATTTGCATCTGTGTAATTAGTATATATGTTTGTAGTTGAGATTTGACCTTGTGCATGATTTATATTCTTTCAGTCAAGGCCCCTCTCCTAGGATATAACAGTTTTGTGGAAGCCCTTTTTGTTCTGAATGACTGCCATGCTCACACTGGACACAGTAATGCTCAGGGTTCACGAGCAGAGGGCCGACTTTTTTCCATCAGGTAGGTCTATCTATAATCACCTGAAAGGAAAGCAGCTTTGAAAATTTTGAGCGTTTTACAGTTTAGTTTATTGTTCTCAGGGGCAATGATGAAACTTCGAGGTCTAAAAGAATGCAGATCTATGTTACTTTGCTAAAACAAATGGCTCCAGAGCACTTATTGGCAACGTTTGCAAAGCTATGTGCAGAAATTCTGGCGGCAGCATCTGATGGCATGCTCAATGTAGATGATATCACCGGTCAGTCTGTTCTCAAGGTATTCGCCTCACATTCAAAAAAATCCTTGCATGTTTCTGTGCGTGGTTGGTAGGTGGTTTCTGTGGAACATGTATAATTTCATTTCATTATTTAATATATGCCTATCTCCCAGTTCCTCTTTTTCATTCTTTTGATTGTGTTCCATAGTAAATATATAGTTGTGTTTGCTACTAGGCTGTGTAATTTGAAATATGTTTTTTCATAATTTCTGGTGCAGGATGCTTTCCAGATTCTTTGCTGCAAAGAGATCCGAATCCCATCTAATCGTGGATCAGCAGCTGACGCATCTGGAGACATGGATGAAGAAGGTGGTGATAATACTGGAGCATCTGCCAGGGGAAGGATAACTCAAGCAGTGAAAAAGGGACTCATCCAAAACACAGTACCCATCTTTATAGAGCTCAAACGGCTCCTAGAAAGCAAAAACAGCCCCCTCATTGGCTCCCTTATGGAATGCCTACGTGTCATTCTCAAGGATTACAAGAATGAGATTGAAGACATATTGGTCGCCGATAAGCAGCTCCAGAAAGAACTTATATATGATATGCAGAAATATGAAGCAGCGAAGGCCAAATCAACAGCTGCTGAGGCTGTTGCCAACAGTAAAAGAACAATCAGCTTCCACTCGCCAGTTGTATCTAAGACTGCGAGTGCAAGACAAGCGCAAAGCAAGTTGGGTAGCAAATTGCAAGGTGATCCACGAGTGGCTTCAGCAATGGCGGATGCTGCTGCTGAAGCCACAGCGCGGTCAGTGCTCAAGGAGGTGAACCGGGGGATGCAGTCACCGCCTCTCAGCGCGCTGAGCGTGCCTAAACTCAAGATATGCCAAGGCGGGCGCAGCGGGAGAAGTGATCTGCCCTTAGATGTGTTGGAATCCGTGAGGAGAAGACAGAATTTCGACTTTGATGAAGAGAAATAAAATTAAAGACACCGACCAAATGCATGCAATTTGATTATAGTAGTCTTTCTTTGTTTTGTTGTTTTGTTGTTTTTTTTTTTTTTGCTTTTTTGCATCACGTAAACACAAACCGAGTGGATGAAGTCATTAGTAATAGGATCATGGTTTGTAACTTTGTAAATCAATGAACATATCGACCTGATCCCTCTTGTCAATTTGCTTCAAGGTTCATTGTTGGCAAGTGTTTCGTTTGCAAGCAAATGCCATGTACCAGAAAAACATTGCCTGAAAAAAAAGGGGCAAAACCGCAGCTTGTTTTGGTTGTGGGACCCAGATACTAGACTGAACCGAACCAAACCATATAAAACACAAAGCGGCATCATTTTGGGTTTTATTTGGTTCAACTTCAATTAGGATCGTCTCGTTGAACATCTTTGGATGCTCCTCTCGTGGGTAGGAAGACCTACGTAGAAAGGCGTAGGGGTAAAGGAACACCAGTGTGGTACCAGTATAACAATCTCCGATGCGTAAGTAAGATTAAGTGAGGAGGGTACTGTAACAATTTAGACAATTTAAGGGCAAGATTGTTATTATCTTTTAGAGGGGGTATCCTTGTATTTGTTTAACCCGAAAAAATCCCCTCTGGGCCCAAGTCACGGCTCACAGAAATTAATAGCTCAATGAACGATTTTTGGCTCAAGATCAAGTAGTTCGCGTGTGAAAAGAAAGAAAACTTGGGCGGTGCTGTCAAGATAAGAAGAAAACAGAGACAAATGGGGAAGTACCCTAACTGAAAAAAAGGGAAGGTAAGTCCTGCGTGGGTCCCCATCCAGCAAGTTGAAGAACTCCCTCGACCGCCTATAAATGGAGAACTACTTGGCTTCTCATAGGGGAATGATCCAATCAAAACTCAGTAAATTGATCTCCATCAATTTCTGAACCTATGAACACCTTTAACCAAGGTTTCATGGTTTAAAAACAACTAGCCCTTGTGGTAAAAACAGCTTCTTTCGGCCTAGGAAATCAAGATGCAGCTTCTCTTCTCACCCCTTCAAGGTATTTATGCAACTGCCTAATAGTTATTCTGATCGCTCTAGCAGTATTGTCATAATGGTTAAGCTTCATTCCCTGTAGAAACCTTCTTTCTGACAATCTTTGTCATAACGGTTGTCTTCATCCTGACTGACCAGTTCATGGACTTTCGGGGGAAGTTCACAAGAGATCAATCTCTTCCTAACCACTTTGAGTCATAAGGGTTGATATTATCAACTACCGGTTCACGGAATGTCATCTCGACTATCGGTTCACAGATAGTGTTCTGTCACTATTTTTACGAAAAACCATCCCGACTACCGCCCTACGGAAAGTCATCCCGATTGCTAGTTCATGGCTGATCATTGAGGAATTCAAACCTCCATTTCGATGTCCTGCCGTCGCATTTGAGTGCTCTGCCATCTTATGGCATGATTTTAGACTGATATTCTTTTCAGTTGATGATTCCCGAACTTCTTGCTTATTACAAATTTGAAGCACGACGAGAATAATTTACTTCTTTGTACTTGTAACTTCAGTTTGTTTAAATTCAAGTACTTTTACATTCCTGTATTTGTACTACCGCATTCATTTCAATACAAAAACCAGAATTTCTTAAGTAACTAATTGGTTTTTAGGACATACCATCAGATTGTGGTTTCCGACTTGACAAGTCGGGATACTATCTTTATGCATTGGTCTGATTACTTTGATTTCGACTCGAGAAAACCTGGGACCATTAACCCCTTAACAAACTGAAACAACAACGTCGCCAATAAGAGTATCATGGCGAAATAAAAGTCACTGGTTTGGGCAACGCTAGAAAAAAAAATGTTAAGTCCTTAAAAAAGGCATAGAAAAGAATAGCACAGGAGAGTTCTTGTCCACCTGCTCCACAATCGTTTTGATCAGAAGAAAGGTTCTTAGGCCAAAAACGGAACCAACCTATACTGTCTAGTAGTAGTTTCTCTACTAGCGGCACGCCTACACTCGAGCTGAGTAAGCCCATCTGCTTCCTGGTCTGCCCATTCAGGGATTGACCCTAGCATCACGGGCTGCTGCTCTCATCCCATCCAGTATCTCTAAATCCATCACGATAAAAGAGATCCCCACGAGTGGTCTACCTCATTCGCTTCTGCAGAACAGGTTCCCAGTGAAGGCTCAGCTAGGGTTTCCTTGGGAAATTTAGCTCGTAATATAAGAAAAATATTTTGGACAGGAACATAATTTGGCACACCTAGTGGGACTTTTGTAGTGCATGCCCAAACACAGGGCTACTCAGCAACGCCGAGTGACACGACCCATCCCAATCCCCTCAGGATTAATGCGGTATGTGCCATGCTCCCGTTTGTCACAAAGTGCCAGACAAGGAATAACTCAAAACCTCAGCCCGTTCAGGGCTTCTAGAGTGCGCCAGGATCAGTGGAGTGTGATGTATCAGTCTCTATTACAGCCCGCATCCGCGATTAACCTGAAGGGCATTAAAACCATTAAAAGTTGTGAGTGGACGAAAAATCAATAATGTAATAAAACACATTTCACAAAAAGACATTTATGCCCTTCACTAAAAAGCATGCATGCATTCGAAAACCAGAAATCAAACTACTTACTTTAATTAAATCATTAGGGCTTTAGTCCAACATCATAAATCTAAAGAATGTGGGAACTCAGCCCAAAACCAATCATCATTAAATAGCCAGTTTATTGAAACACAACGTAACCAATCCTCAACATCCCTAATGCGTAATAAATACCACTATCACGATTTCCAAGCCACGCGTGCTCCTCGTGGTCTCAATCCCAAGTCTCCCTAGGGTCCACCCAGGTTAATGACCCGTAGATCAATGACCCTTCCTGGGGCCATATTCATAATTGCACTCCTGATCCTGAGTTGCGCCTCGTGGCAGCCCCTCTCAGGTAGTGCGCCATGATTACTCCAGGATACTAGGAGACGTCTGGAGGAGATAATCCACACATAAGGATGGTACATGGAAAACATTTCATAAATAATCTCAAACCGTTCAAAGGGCTATGCTCGGGATTTCCATAAAACCATCGTAAATGGGTCTCGTGCCCAAACTATAATTTTCATAAACCATTTCCACAAATCCAATTTCCAAATTCAAGGGACTTAACCCGAAATTCCATTTCATAAACCAACTGAGCCTCAAGCCCGATAGTATAACCAAATGGGTATTCGACCCGATGTCTCGTTAAATCAAATGGACTCTAAGTCTGATAGTTTCCAAATCAAATAGGTCTCATACCCGATTCCATATTTCCAAATCCAAAACCATTCCATTAAGCCATCATCAAAACCCAAGCACGTAGAAACAAAGTATAACACCATAAATCTCGAAATACGTGCAAATACAAGAATACTTAATAACACAATAAAATCCATCATAAATCACATATTTAAAGCATATAAAACAGTTGTGCATGCAACAATTTAGAAATCAATGTCCACCCACAGACCGTCCTAACTACCGCCTCGATACGTATGCCATAAGCTTTCTGGAGCTAAATCACCATCACCAGAACATCCGGACCTATCCAAATCACACCCGAAGGTCACTAATCAACTATACAAGTCTATAGGATAAACCCCGAAAACTCCCAAAAAAGTCAACATGTCCTAAACACATTTCTCGAGGTGAAAATCTTCGATTTGACCAACTTAATGATCTCAGATCAACCCGAAACCACTACCATTCGATCCGGATTGTTGAAACCTTTAAAATGGCACTGGTCCGACCTCGACATTCGAGCTCACGTGCCCCCACACACCTGGTCAACCCAAAAGTCAACGTTGAAAAGTCAACCTTCAAAAGTCATTGTTGACGTCAGCACTGACAACTCTAACAGTGCCACGTGTTGAGTTCCTATTGGCCCTTGTCTGACATGTCAGTCTGACATTGTCAGACCTGACATGATGATGTCATCACTAACATCATCACATCATCCCTATCCTTCGACGGGTCCTGCAACCGGGTCGCACAATACCCGTGACCCGACCCGATTCCCATTCATTTGATTCTCAACCAAAATTGATGGGATTTCTTCTTACAGACTAGTCCCACTGTCCTTAATCGATCGATGACCTTAAAAACATGAAATCGAACCGTAAACTTACCCTTTGGATCCAAGAATAGAGAGCCTAGATTCCTCCATCGAGTTCCCTCAATTCCGGCCACCTCTGGCTTCAATACTAGGCCCACTGAGTTCGTCTCAACCTCAGGAACATCATCCCAATCATCAAATCGATCAGCAATCGACCAAACCAATTCCACCATTTTGACCAAAAAACAGAGCTCACGGGTTTGAGCTTACCTCGCCGTCGTTGCTCCGCCGTGGTCACCGTCGTGATTGTCTCTCATTCCCTTTCCATTTTCCTTCACGGGCCACCAGCATTAGATGAGGGTTAGGGGGTGTTGTATAGGATGGGTTCACGAGTTTATGTTTTTCTTACTGTGTCGGCGTGATCCCCGCCATGGCTTAGGCCGTCCATCAGCCTCACCATTCATTCCCAGTCTCACAGTCCCACAGATGAACACAGAAGAGGATAGGGTAGTGGGGTGGTAAGTGTTTGTAAGTTTAGTTGTGTGTTTGAGTTAGGAAGAAAATGAAAGAATAATGCACGGGAAAGGGAAGAGAGATGTGAGGGAAAATAAAAATATATTTTAATAAAACCCACCCAATAAAAACATAAATCCCCATTTTAAGGAAAGTGATCGATGGGATGAGTGACACTTGTCACTCGTCCAATGGCCCCACATTAATTACTCAACCAATCGGATTTTAATATTATTTAATTCGAATCTCGAGACATTAATTAAACTGATTTTGATCCCATGACCATAAATTCCCCGTTTGACGTCCGATTTTGATGTACCGTTTGTTTATGGACTCGTGACATTTCGATCTACGTAATAGTCCTCGGTCTTCGTTCATTTGACCATCCAGATCAAAAGTCAACATTTTACCCAATTCCAGGGGAAAAACGATCATTTTACACCATCCGTTCGAATTCTCTTGACTAATCCCTGATTAGTCACACTAAATCCATAATTAATTAATATTTAATCCCGATATTCGGGATGAGTCGTTACACCGAGACTTTAAAAGGAGATTCATACGTAAGCACTCGCAGGAAACGATGCCTGAATTGTTTGTCATGCAACCTGTTATGGAGCCACAACTCGACGGAGCCGTGAAGGATATCATTGGCTAAGAAATGGTCAAAGAAGAGATTGCCTAGCTTTTTAAAGATGCCCTGGCCCATATCAGTTTGCAAATAAAATCCTTGAATCACCAGGTTCATGAGCTTTCTATCCGAAGTACGACTTCTCAGTAAAACAACAATGCTTCAAAGGTCCCAAAACTTGACAAAGGAAAATGCTCAGTAGCCAGAATGTCAGCCTGGGACCCTTTTTTGCAAACACCACCCTTCTCGGGAAAGACGAGTTTTGAGTTCCCTGAGACAAGTAAATCTGGACAAGATGCCCTAATCTTAGATTCGGGTTTCTTCTTCATAAACAAGCCATCCACTAACTGGGGAGAAAATAGACCTACAATCCCACCAAAACCCATGAAACTCCTAAATAGGTGGAGAAAGTCTGATCCCGACGAGGCAGGGTCAGACGAAGAATCTCCTCACGATGGAAGACTGACAGGACCTATCCCAACGGGACTTTGATAACCGTGCTCGGTCCTGCTCCCCACTGACAAGTCAACCGAAGCCCTGAAATTTACCTCTCAGCACTTTTCAGACAAGGGATGACTAGATCGATTTCTGCTCATGCCCCCGCCTCTCGATTTGCCCCATGTCTCGTGTCACGGCCTGGAGGGTCATCAAAACAGGAAAGGTGTGAGTGGACAAAAATAATATCATTTACAACACATTTTCAAAACACATCATTTACCCTCCAGTTTATCAAACCATGCATGCATAAAATCAACATATGAAAAGCACCACCGGCTTTCCAGCCAAATCACATAAAAACATCAAATCCCGGCTCTCAAGCCCAAATGCCATTTGATATAAAACCATTTTATCACATAACAAAGCATATAACTCAGGAATTACTCATCCGAGGATCCTTTGGGAATTACACATCCAGAGTCGTCATCCATACTGGGAATTACACATCCAGCCTCATCGGGAATTACACATGCGGTCCCTCCGAGAATTACGCATCCGGAGTCCCTCCAGGAATTACATATCTGGAGTCATCAAATATCAATACATAATCAAAATCATCATTAAAACCATGTTAAAACCTTTTATCACAGGGCCACATGCCCGAATCTCATTTCTCACTTCTCGTAAATCCATAAAAGCATTAAATACTTCAATGCACGTAAATCCGTAAAATCATATCTGAAAACATCACAACTCCATTCAATCAATTTCCCAACTCATAATCTAAGTCAAAACGAATCACAAATCGCGGGTTTTCGCCCAAAATAATCATTCCTCATTTTCTCGAAAAATGTGCCTGAAACACCGATTAAAATAATCATTAAATTCTGAAATAATCATACCAAATCATTTCAATTAAAATCATGCCATAAAACATGTAAACCATTTAACTATGCACGCATGTTAATTTATAAAACAAACGTCCAGTCACACACCGTCCAAACCGCTCGCTTTCCGAGCTGCAGGCGTTTCCGTAATTTTTGGTATTTTCCAGAAATCTCGAATCCTGCCCAAAATCATTACTCAGGGTTACTAAGGCCTCAATTAACATCATATCAATTCCCCATAATTTTCTGGGAATTAAATATTAATTAAACAGGTAACATAAATCTTCGGACCCTCGAAACAATATCGAAACGGTGCCCAATCGACTCGAAACCAACGCCAAAATGTTCGTTACATCAAATAGGACAAAAGTCATGTTGACCTTACCTCGAAATTCGGGCTCACGCGCCCTCACGCGCTACCGTGAGTGGCTGCGCGTGAAACCCACGCGCCGTGCACAGTGATGCTACAGTGCATCGTCCTTACCCGGCTGTCTTGCAAATGGATCTTTCGACCCGCGACATGACCCGATTAGATTTCTTTCAATTCGAGCTTGTTTCTTCCAATTCTTTCATTGAATCACTTATACTACATCTGAATTAAAGTTCAATATACGTTAATTAACATGATTCACACTAAAACTCATAATTCTCCAAGTCTATCCCGTCAAATTCGATTTCTTAATTCCTCTAATTCGACCTTAATTGTCCTTTCCAACTAACCAGAAAGCATCATTAGATTAATAGAAACATAAATTCAACATCAATTTGGGAATTCCTCACCTTCAATTACACGAATTGAATTCAAATTTCTCAAAAGTTCGCAGAGTCTGTTCTTGATGATTTCTTCGTCAATTACCTTCATTTTTGATGTGGTTCGACTCAAAATCGTCCCAGAAGGCCGATTCTGACCTTAATTTGGTTTGGGTTAAGCTAAAACTGAGAAATTGAATCTCAGTTTCTCCAAGCACGACTTCGGGTTTCCTCTCGGGTTTTCAGTTTTCTTTCAGTTTTCTCTTCCGTTTCCCACTCGTTTTTCACTCGCAATTTCCCTCTTAATCTCCTTGTGTCTCTGGTTTTCACACTTGCTTCCTTGAACAATCAAATTTGATGAATTTAAGGGTGGGGTTGTTTGTCCTTGTTAGGCATTCAAACACGGTGACAAAGCCACCAAGCCTTCAATCCTGGTGAGAAGTGTCACCAAGTAACTAATCCTCATCCATATTAGCTGATTAATCAACCTGGCCATTAAAATTACCATTTTACCCTTCTATACACAAATGACCAAAATGCCCCTAGCATTTCTCAATCCGTAACTTTTTCATCCGGATTCCGATTGACGCATGTCGCCTGTCTTCGAATTCAGCGTCCCGAGACCTATCCAACGGTACTCCCGAAAATTCCAAGCAAGGTCCCGATAAAAAGTCAACTTTCGACCCTTATAACCAGGGGAAAAATCGTCATTTCCTTCAATTTCCCAATTTTTCTTTTTTCGAATTTCCGAGTCGTCACAAAGACTATCTTGAGCCATCGAGTATCAGACTCTCATGAATGAGATGAACGAACTGAGGCGTTTGATAATCGGTTAGCCAGCATAGCCTCAAGGAATTAATGTCTTGACCTACAGGAAGCTTTACCTGGCCTGTCAGGACTCGTCCCAATCCCCCCGGGATTAATGCGGGACGTCCCTGATCTCGTCTGATACAGAGTGTCAGACAAGGGAAATTCTGACTTTAGCCCTCTCGGGCTTCAGAGTACGCCAGGATCCGGAGGAGGTATGTGATATCTCGGTCTCTGCTACAGTCCACATCCGCGATCAACCTGAAGGGCAGTCAAAACATTTAAAAACTGTGAGTGGACAAAACAAATATTTATAAAAACATTTCGTAAGAAAGACATTTGTACCCTTCACTAAAAAGCATGCATGCATTCAAAACCATTTATCCAAAAGAACCATATGTGGGAACTAAGCCCAAAACCATAACCGAAACCAACCATACGGGCCACTGCCCAAATCCGTGTGGGACTCAGTCCAAAACCTGTACACATCACACAACATATAACATATATACATATAAATCATGCTACCAATCCTGTCACCGTATCTAAAGCTACGCACGTGCTACCTGGGGTCTCAAAGCCCAAGTCTCTCAGGGTCCACCTAGGTCAATGTCCGTAGATCAATGACCCTCCTTGAGGTTATAATCCAAGCCCACCTGAGAGTAAGGTACCCAACGGGGGCGACTCCACTCTGTTAGTGCTCCGTGACTACTCTGGGGTCCACCCAAACCAACGACCCTCCCCGGAGGAGACATTCCAAATAAGGAAGGTATATGAATATATATACATATAGAAAAAATTCATGCCCGGTCCCCATAAACCGTCATGAACCTGGAAATCCATTTAGGGTCCCCGACTCGAAAACATAAACGTAAAGTAACTGGGTCTCGTGTCCGAACACATGACTCAACTAGGCATCGTGCCCGAGATCTCAGGGTCAGTCACGACTCTAATCGTAGTGATGCGTGCAACCATCCATCCTGGACCGCCCTCAATCCTGGTATGTAGCCGTGAACGTATCAACCGACGCGACCACCAGAAGATCATGGTGCACCCATCACCGATCGATATCCTGAACCGTCAGCACTCCAAAGTCGAGCCTCCAGTGGCTGCTCAACATCGGCACGTGCATCGTGACCTCTTCGAACGGAACCCACCCTAATCCGGAGGCGAGCGTCGTATCGTCCGTCGCCGTACACATAGCACTTGCCGCGACCACGACTCAGACCCGTAGGTCATCAAGAGGGTCATATGCCCGAGACAAAACCAAATGGGTCTCATTCCCGAGTTTATCCTTTTTAAATCCAAAACCATTTCATTTAAACCAACGTAGAAATACAAACCTGTATAGGCACCGTATAAGGCCGAACCTCGAAATACGTACCAATACGTAACCGCACACAAATGCACTCATGGCATCACAAAACAAGTATTAAAATATATAATAAACATTTATGCATGCATCATTTTAGAAAACAAGGTCCACTCACAGACCGTCCGAGCTGCCGCCTCGATACGCGTTCCATACTGCTCTCCGGGACCAATGGTCGTCACCGGGACTCCCAAACCTGTACAAATTGTAATAGAGGGTTACTAACTACCTTATTAAACTCTCACTAAAGCCCCGTACTTTTCCCAAGTTTTTAACTATTTTTAAACTCGATCCTAAACCTTCGGACACCCCGAAACCTATTGAAACGATGTCCAATTGACACGAAACCGGTCACAAAATGTTCGTTACATCGAATAGATGATTTCGTGTGTTGGAAGCATCCCCAAAAGAGGCCTCACTTGACCCCCACGTGTGGCCTGAAGTTCCTACCCGTGAAACCCACGCGCTAGGAACAGTGTCATCTTCAAGCTCGG
This sequence comes from Prinsepia uniflora, assembly GCA_032719365.1. Lineage (NCBI taxonomy): Eukaryota > Viridiplantae > Streptophyta > Magnoliopsida > Rosales > Rosaceae > Prinsepia > Prinsepia uniflora. Next base: position 20,511,583 of record CM064874.1, read on the forward strand.
CCAGGCCGTCCGATTTGCAGTCCGGTCTAGCCGAATCGACGGAACCGGTTCGGTTCCATATATCCTTCGTTTTTCATCCTTTTTCCTCCATTCCAACTCCTATACAATCCTAACAATATTTCCTACCATCTTATGTCCTTAAATCCTAGGAACAAACCCTAGAACCCATTGGTTCGAATTCCCCATTCACGACCCAATTTTTCCGTTTGTTCCCTGGGCCGTCCAGCCATGTTCCACCTTCCTAAAATAGTCCTACACCTTCATACAACCTCCATAAGCATCTCCTAATCAACAATATAGCCCCTAACGTCTAAAACAACAAAATGAATTTTGAATCCAAAATCATACCTCGTCGGGTTTTCTCTTCCACGTCGATGTGGACGGCGGTCCTTCAGCCTCCCTACCGTGCCTTAGCTCCCCAACATCTCTTTGTCCCATCCACAGATCGAACCAAGTGAAGGGGGAAGAGATTGTGGTGGTGGTAGTCGATGGGTATGGTGAGATCGGGTTTTGGGTTTGGCTTGGTATGCACGAACAAAAGGGATAGGTATACATTTATGGGAATCAATAAGCAATGGATGAGTGACACTTGTCACTCATCCGTTGGGCCAATTTAAAATATCTGGGGCCCACTTAATGCCAAAAGGAATTCGTCTCCTAAAACGTGTAATAGTGCCCCGAAACTTCTTTGAACCGTAACTTCTCCGCCGAACGTCTGATTTCGACGTGCCGCCTGTCTACGGATTCGTATCGTCCTGATCTACGTAACGGTTCTTGGCACTCGTCCATCGGACCTTCCAGATCAAAAGTCAACTATTTGCTCCTTTTAACCAAATTACCAAAATACCCTTGAACTTTCGAACGTCATAACTTCTTCCCCGAATATAGGAATCGGACGTACCACTTGTCTATGAACTCGTGACGTCCCGAACCATGTCACAGTCATCGGCCAAAGTCCATTTGACCGTCCGAACGAAAAGTCAACGTTTCGCCCATTCTAGGGGCAAAATCGTCATTTCGCCTTGAAAGTCCGCTAATCCTCGTCTAATCCCCGATTAGCCTCGCTAATTCGTCATAAATCATTAATTAATCTCGATAATTCGGGACGGGTCGTTACGCGGCCTATGTAGACTAGGACAATCCTTTTCCCATATTCTTCAAGCCTCCAACTTTCACACTCTTTAATGGAGAGGACGGCACTTTATCTATGAAACATATCGAGAGATTTTCCTCTCAGTGTGTAGCCATTGAAGACAACCCCTATCTCAAGCTGCGATTACTATGGTATACTTCATTACCAGAAGCATCCATCCACACTTGGGGGTAGATGGAGGATAGGTTTCATGGGGAATTATGCAGAATCGAGCCCGAGGTCACTATTAGCGATTTGACGACCCTCAAGCACGGAGAGCATGAAATGAAAGAGGACTTCGTTGCCAGGTTTAAAATAATGAGAATAAAGTGCAAGTTCCCTATCAGTAATACCTAAATGGTAGCCATCGTACAACGGGCCTTACGGTTCTCACTAAGAAAGAAGTTCGATGATACTATCTTTTCCGATCTCCAGGAGATTGTGGTATCGGCAACCAAGTTTGAAAAATTGTTAGAAGAAGAACAATGGTAGAGGCACAACTCCAAGACCCCTCATTTCTATAAAACTAAGATCCCTGTGCACCAATTGGAGCACCAGGCGGCCGAAGAGGTATCTAAGGCCTCAGAGGAGGAGCCGTAAATGGATATAGCCATAGTCGAAATTTAGACTCCAGGGAATGGCCTGGTGACTATCAAGTCATTAGTCAAGCCCATCCGAGAGCAAAATCCAGTTATGCCAAGTGGTAGCCTTTTCGCTAACAAGACACTAGCGTTCAGATCTTATTCTTTTGACCTCACTAAAGCCAGGGAGATCTACGATGAGCTAGTAAGGGCAACAATGATTAAACTAGATCCCAAAAAAGTGAGACCCAAACCAGACGACCTCAAGAATAAACCTTTTTGCTAATGGCACGTGTGGTTACATTATGGTATGGTCAATTGTGTGCAGTTTCGCGATATCATCCAAAGGTTAATTAATCAAGGTCACATTGCATTGGAACCTATCCCGAAGGCTTCGATGGGTGTATATACTAACACTTTCCCAACACTGTCTATCAGCATCGTTAATCTCCACTGGTCCAAAAGGGAAGCCCAGATGGCAAAAGGAGAACAATCACGTGATGTCTAGTCTAACCTTATGCCTGCTGTATCAAAAGACGAAAGGGTGTTATGCAGTGATTGCAAGGTACAATACGTTTCCACAACTGTAGCCTCGAGCATTAAAAGGAAATCAGAAGGGAAGGAAAAGAGTTGAAAAGATTTTTCTCCGGGCATACCTAAACGGAAGCATGAACCACATAATTTCCAAACTCCGCAGGGTTTTGAATCTTCGATGTTAGAAGGTGCCAGGGAAAATCGTAAACCAAAAGAGGCCTAGGGGCAAGATGGCCAGCAAAAGGGAAAGGGAAGCAACCGGCTCCCTAGAAGGAGACTAGAAAAATGGCCAAGCCTTGCAAATCCACAATCCAAGAGGGAAAAGTGGTATGTGGCAGGAAAAGACGGGAAGACTGCCAAAGAATTAGGAAGAACTCCTAAAAGAAGAATCCACAGGCAGTATAGGGTGTACCTTTCGCCAAGAAGGGCTTGGGGGTAGAACCCGTCGAAGAGCCAACAACCCCTCTGAAGACCAAAATGGAGTTAACTAGCCCTCCCAAAATGGACAAGGAGGAGAAGAAGGAGTATAAAGGGGATACATATCCTAGACTCTCCTTGGAAGTCTTCTCCACGGTTCACAAGAAACTCGTCTTTGGGACTTTCCCGAGAGAAGACTTGGAAGAGGGGTCAACTAGCGCCATGGGAGAACTTGTCGAAGGGTCTCCCGAGAATGATGACCAATATGAATATGGTCAGAATATAGGCTAGTTGAGGGTATTCAAAGAGGACTTGCTGGAGGTTATGGAGGTGACCTCCTTGTTTGGTGAAGGTATGAAACTTCAAGGAGAGGTCTGTACCGTGGTAGTCCTACAAGAACACTTATCAGCGGTATACTATCAGGTCAACCAGATGGTCGGTGACGTGTTCATCCATGAGCCTTCCCGAGCAATGATCCAAATCCCTCCTATTGATAATCCCGAAATCACTCCAAAGGTTTCGTGCGATCAAACGAATTCGTTGCTTGCTATCCCAACCAAAGGGATGACAGACCACTTACAACCTATCTTTATTAAGGCCCATATCGAAGGAATCCCCATCGACAAAATAATGATAGATGGAGGGGATTCTATTAGCGTCCTACCAGTCAAAATGTTGAAAACGTTGAGTAAGATACTAGAGGATTGCTTGATGACTACGACCGTGATGTCAAACTTTAGTGGGACTCCCACACTAAAACTCACGGGGTTCTATCTTTGGAAATCACGGTGCTATCTAAGAATATGATGTTGGCATTTTTTTTTAGCGGATAGCATCACAGCATATAATGTTTTTCTTGGGAGGAACAAAAGTATGTGTGTCCATCCCGACGACGCCACACATAAGGGAGGGTCGTGAGAAATCATCCAGGCAGACCACTCCCACGGTGGTAGAAGCCAGTGTCTCTGATCCCGAATTGGGGGGGGGGAGGGGGGGAGGAGGGTTAGGTTATGGGATGAAGATGAAGGGGTCGACCCACCAAAATCACGACCAACAAGGTATTTGATCCAAAGATTTTTTTTCTTGCGTAATGGGAAAGATCTTGCTTGTGATGGGCCTCCAAGATTAGTAAACCCTACGTATACCACAAACTTAAGGGAACTAGGTCTATCAAGATTCATTGCCAATGAATAAAAGTGTATTCTTGAAACATCCTCTATAAGTTCGATTACAATAAAAGCGAAAACAGAGCCAGATACAGGACCAAGTTACAACGGGTTAAAAGTTGACATAGGTTAGGGAGAAGCAAGATCTTCTTTGGATTGCCCCAGAGAAAGAGATCGACCAGTGGCTTTAGAAATGTACCCATCGTCGTAACCATTTTGGTAGGATATCTCATGAAGCAGCCCTTCGGTATGAGCCCGATTTGCTATTTGATTTTTGAGCCTCGCAATATTGATTTTCAGAGCAGTAGCTTCATCTTCTAATCGATGTAGGGAACGTTTCTCCATGTCGTTTTTTAATTCCAATTGCCAGACATGCTGATTTGCCGATGCCAAGAAACGAGAATTTTCAAGCGTGACCTTCAGTTTGTCCTTCTGACCAAAGAATGCTTGGTTTTACAAAAAGAGAGTATTTTCAGCATCATTCTCGATCATTTGACGCAACTCGAGAATCCTATTTTTAATAGAGTTAATGAGAAGCTTATGGATCCAAGGCTTAGAAGTGAAAGACGAATGAGGCAAGAGTAGAGATAGTAGTCATCAACATCTCGACGAAGGAGGAAGGAGTAGAGGTAGTAGTCATCAACATCTTGACGAAGGAGGCAGAAGTAGAGGTAGTAGTCAAGACTGCTAAATCCACCCTCGGCTCTAGCATGTCAATCGGGCTTGAGGGAAGAGGAATTGATAATTTCGATGATGAAGGTTCGAAAGGTGTGATGGTATCTACGTCAACCACAAATTCGGCAAAAACCAAAGGATTGTAGCCCTCCAGCTCGACAACTAATGGAATGGAAAGTTGGGAGGATGAGCCAACGCGGGAACGATTCTGACGCCTCGGGGACTTTCAGAATGGCAACATTTTTGCCAATACTACATAATCATCATCACTATCTTTGACATCCACAGAAAGGAGCCGCCACCATTTTTTTCCTATGTTAGTAGAAGTGCTTTGAGCTGTAGAAGCAGAAGTAGACAAAGGTTTTGAGGGAAGCTGAGAAAGTCATGAAGCCTCACTTGGATCAGTAGACCCGCGTAGGAGATTGGATATACCTATGAAAACGAGAAATTTTAGGTAGGAATAAATAATGCATGACGTTGCATAAAAATGTCGCTAGGAGGACCTTACCTGAAGAGCATCAGACCTTCATCTAAGGGATTGATCAGGATTAGCGAGTCATCCACTCCTTCCACCATTAGGTCGACGTCGTCATCCACTGGAGTTTCCAAAGGGCATAAGACGCAAAGGACATAACCCATATGAAAAACATTACAGAAAAGAAAAACATACCAACAAGCGAACGACATTCTGCCGCACGAGTGTTTCGATAAGGTCCGTAAGCAGGCCAACAAGAGTCTCAGAGAAATTTTTGAGGGCCCGAAACTGTTGTGTCGCAAACTTTTCTACATCCTTCAGAATAGGAAAGATTGGGAATAGTTGTGAGAAACTGTAACGACCCATCCCGAATTATTGAGATTAATTAAGACTTAATGACGGATTAGTGTGATTAATCGGTGATTAGTGGGGTACTTTCAAACGGACGATGCAAAATGACGATTTTGCCCCTAGAATGGGTGAAATGTTGACTCTTCATTCAGGCGGTCAAATGGACTTTGGCCAATAATTATGACGTGGTTCGGGATGTCACGAGTTCATAGATAGGTGGCACGCCCGATTCTGACGTTCAAGGAAGAAGTTATGACATTTGGAAGTTCGTGGGTATTTTGGTGATTTGGTTGAAAAGGGGCAAACAGTTGACTTCTGACCCGAGAGGTCTGATGGCCGAGAGCCGAGGACCTTTACGTAGATCATGTCAATACGAATCCGTAGACAGGCGGCACGTCAAAATCAGACGTTCGACAGAAAAGTTACAGTTCACGGAAGTTCGAAAGAACTATTGCACGTTTTACGAGATGGGTACCTTTTGGACTTAAGTAGGGCCTATATATTTTGGACAGGCCCAATGGATGAGTGACAAGTGTCACCCATCCATTGCCCAGCCCAAACAATTCATGCATATCCCATTTTCTTTGTTCGATATTTTTTCCCCCATTTCAACCCAACCCGATGCATCCTTCAACCCTAACCCAAAACCCTTTCCCCTCTTACCATGATTGAGACTAAGAGGATGAAGTGAGGACTAGAGGAGGTTGGCGGCTGGCCAGGACGGCGACGCCGTGGACGGCAGAGGAAAAGTCGTACAATGTAAGCCGTTTACCCGATTCCTTCCATTTTTAATTTGTGACGTTATGGACGGATTTAGGTGATTAAAATGTGCTTATTGGGTTGTTAGGAAGGTAATAGGATGATTTCGATGGTGGTTAGACGTTGAGGAATCCCTGGGGGATTTCTGAAAATGTTGGACCGTGAGGAAGAAAATCAAACCGTTGAATTTTGTGGGTTTTTCATTGTTTGGATTTCACAAATAGAATTCTAGGATCAAGATAGGAAGTTCATGATTGAAAAGAGAAGGAATGGACGAAAAATAAGGGAAAGAGGGCCTTGGATCGGTCACGCCGGTCCAGGTAGACCGGCTTCACAGAATGAATCGGGCCGGCCGATTTAGACCGGCCTGGTTGAAGGACAGGGACGATCTACAGTGAGCGCGTGGCTCCCACGCGCAGCCCCTTTGGGCGGTGAATGAGGGCACGTGAGCCATCCTTTGGGGAAGATTCTAACATGTAATTTCATCTATTTGATGTAACGAACATTTTGGGACTTGTTTCGAGTCGATCGGACATCGTTTCAATATAATTCGGGACATCCGAAGGTTTATGATCGACTTTAAAAACAGTTAAAAATTCCAAAAAATTACGGGGATTTACTGAGGGTTTATTTAAGTAGTTTGTAACCCTATAAATTAATTTGGACAGGTTCGGGAACCCCGGAGGCGATGATTGGCCCGGGAGAGGCTTATGGTGCGCGTATCGAGGTGCGACTTCAGACGGTCTGTGAGTGGACCTTTCTTTAAAAATTGATGCATGCATAAATGTTTTTTAATTTTTTAAAATCATGTTTTGTGATGCCATGAGTGCATTTGATTGTGGTAGCTTAGGATCGACATATTTGCACGTTTTTCGAGGTTTTTGGCTTTATGCCGTACCTTTGTGTACTGCGTTTTCAATGAGGAATTGATGAATGGATTTTGGATTTGGAAATATGAAATCGGGCATGAGATCCATTTGATTGGAAACTCTCGGACTTAGAATCCATTTGATTTAATGAGAAATCGGGCGGGATGCCCATTTGAGATATACGATCGGGCCAAGGGCCCCGTTGGTTTACGAATTCGGGCATGAGGCCTAGTTAGTCGTAATATCGAGCTTGAGGCTCTATTGGTTATGAAATCGGGCTTAAAGCCCTGTTGATTTATGGTATCGGGCTCGAGGCCCCGTTACTGTGGTATCGGGCTTGAGGCCCTGTTGATCGTGAAATCGGGCTTGAGTCCCAGTTCGGTTTATGAAATGAGAATTCGGGCATGAGACCCTATTGAACTATGGATTTAGGACAAGGCTTGTGAAAATGGAATTGAATCGGATTCGAGGAATCCTATTGAGATGAATCGGGTATGAGACCTAGTTGAAATATGTCTTGAGATAGAAAGTTTTTTGAAAATGTATATATACCCTCCATGTGATTTATTTGGTCTCCTCCAGCCGTCGACCTGGAGAGTCACGATCCACAGACTAGAATGAGTATCTCTATAGGGAGCCCATTCCAGGAGTGGAAGTTATGATGTGGTCCCGGACTAGATTTCGGAGAGATGCTCGGACTAGCTCCGGAGATAGATCTCGGACTAGATCCAGAGATAGAGCTTTCTAGACAAAGAATTCCTAGGGGAAGACAGGAAGTGAGATCCCGAGTAGTGTGCAAACTAGTATAGAGATGAATGGTGACATATATCGGGGATGTGTTGCCTAGGGCTGTGTGCCTCGAGTTGGCATCTTCTTGGAAGTGCCGCAGATGGGTTATACGTATGCATATACGTATGAGATTCTTACCGAACGTGATTTGGGGCGAAGACCCCGTATTCTATGATTTGAATATGGTTTTGGGGCTGAGACCCCGTATTCCACGTTTTGGATACGGTTTTGGGCCAAGGCCCTAACGGTTTTGTAAATGTTTGATAAATGGTTTTCGAATGCGTGCGTACTTTTTAGTGAAGGGCATAAATGTCTTTGTGTGAAATGTTCTTATTAAGATATTTGTTTTGTCCACTCACGACTTTTGATGTTTTGAATGCCCTTCAGGTTGATAGCGGATGCGGGCTGTAACAGAGACTAAGACATCATACTCCTCTTCCTACAATCTTGACGTACTCTAGAAGGCCCAGTGAGGGCTAAAGATGGAATTATCCCTGGTCTGACACGAAGTGTCAGACGGGAGCAGGCACGTCCCACGTTAATCCCGAGGGATTTAGGACAGGTCTTGTCAGCAACAGTAATGCCAGAAGGGTACTGGTTACCCAAACTAGAGAGGGACTGACGAATAACCAACACGTCACTATCAGAAAACTTCTTGAGTTAGAAGGGTGTTCCTGCGTTCATACCCATGACGAGAGGAACAAGAATGGCTTGCTAGAACCCGAGCTAGCGGGCACATAAATTGGGCTTATTTACCTCAAAATTCGTATGAGTTTTGGAATAATGATTCCCACCCTTGAACGGGTCCCTCGAGAACACACAGTTGTAAAAGTCCCTCAACACTACGGTCCTATGATTTTGATCGCAGATATCCAGGTTGCCACCCTAATCAAATATAGGATCCAAGCTGACCCACAAGTGTTCCATAGGATGACATTTCAGTTCGTAAAAGAACATGCGACAATCCTGAGTCGAATATGGCACTGGGGGTAGGGCCATGAGCTGATTCTCTAAAACGGTCCTCTCTGCGTATTGGGGGATCAAATGGCAAAGCTGGGGGAAATACCAGTTCAACCATGATTGGATCATCCACAATGAACCATTCAGGGACTGTTTCGAGCTTGGATAGCAGATGATGGTGTGTAAAAGATTATACATCTGGGCAAGAATGACAGGACCTAGTGATACGTCCTTAAGAGTGGTCAAGGCCTCATCCAAAGGAACTCACTTTGCTTGAGTCCTTTGGAGGCATTCGGAAAGACAAACCAATCTTACCAAAAGTGGAAAAATTGGACCTTTTCTTGACCAGAGCCCAAATAATCTCCAGTTATCCCCAAGCCCTTAAAATCAGATTCAGGCCTAAGGTTCTTCTTTGAATCAAAAGGCAAGAAAGCGTTAAGAAACAAGGTAAATTGTGGTAAATTTGTGAGGAATGGCTCTAATCATCACAGGGCTTGCATCATTAGGAATATATGGGCCTGTGAGTAAATTGGTAAAGTTAGCAATATGATCTGAAAGGTTTAGGCCAAAAAGAATGGCCAAGTCGAGCATAGTCGGCGTCATGGGGCCAATTTTAAAATCGAATGTATTGGTACTATCATTCTAAAAACAGATTGCAGCACTGAGTAGGTTTATGTCTAGAGAAGTAGGCATATCAAATAAACTCACCAGGTGGTATACTCCATTACGCCAGAACTCACGAAAGTACAGCCTCTTCATCCTCGCGACCCATTTCAAAAAACATTTGGAAATCTTTGATTTATTAACCCAAGGGAAAATATGGGCCCATCCTGAGTGAATGTCATTCCAAGGGAAGGAAGATCGTTGGAAGATTTGAGAGGATTGGAATTTCGACAGGACTTTGTATAATGAATCAGCTACATCAGGCAACTGACCTCGCCAACACGGCCTTAGGAAATAACGGTGGTCATGGTCATCAGGGAGAATCGGCCCATGAGCGATGTGGCGCTCCACTTCACATGTATCTAGAATATCCAGGGCAAGCGAGCGACGATGATGTAAATTTTCCCTAGAAATCCAGGTGGTTTTCAAGAATGGCATGGTGTCTGTGTCAGTGGAAGAGGGAAACCCGGCAAAGGTTTTTCCTTTTTGGTCTCTTTTGGGGGCCATGAGTTTTGGTAGGTTTCTCTAGCGAGGAACTACAGGAAATGGAGGGATGAAGAGTTGTTCAAGGAAGAAGGTGCAAGCAAAGTGGAATCGCCAAAGATACAAGTGAAAGGGGTGAGGATGCGTTCGTGTGAATTTAAAATGTTTTATACCTAAAGCATTTCAAATTCAAGGGGCATTGTTTACACCTTAAAAAATTCCATCTAGGCCCAAGTCGCGGCTCATGGAAATTAAAGGCCCAAAGAATGAGTTTTCGCCCAAGACCAAGTAGTTCGCATGTGAAAAGGAAGAAAACTTGGGCAGTGCTGTCAGGATAGGAAGAAAACAGAGGCAAAGAGGGAAGTACCCTAACTAAAAAAAGGGAAGGTAGGTCTCGCGTGGGTCCTGATCCAGCAAGTTTAAGAACTCCCTCGACCACCTATAAATGGAGAACTACTTGGATTCTCATAGGGGAATGATCCAATCAAAACTCAGAAAATTGATCTCCATCAATTTTTGAACCTATAAACACCTTTAACCAAGGTTTCATTGTCTTTAAAAACAACTAATCCTTGTGGAAAAACCTGCTTCTTTCGACCTAGGAAATCAAGATGCACCTTCTTTTCTCACCCCTTCTAGGCATTTATACAACTGCCTAACCATCTTTTTGACCGCTCTAGCAATATTGTCATAATGGTCAAGCTTCATTCCTTGTATAAAACTTCTTTATGACCATTTGTGTCATAAAGGTTGCCTTCATCCTAACTGACCAGTTCATGGACTTTCAGGGGAAGTTCGCAGGAGATCAACCTTCTTCATGACCACTTCGAGTCATAAGTGTTGATATTATCAACTACCGGTTCACGGAATGTCATCTCGACTACCAGTTCATGGATAGTATTTGGTCATCATTTTTATGGAAAACCATCCTGACTACTGTCCTACGGAAAGTCATCCTGATTGCTAGTTCATGGCTAATCACTGAGGAATTCAAACCTCCTTTTCGAGGTCTTACCGTCGCATTTGAGTGCTCTTCCATCTTATGAAAGATTTCAGACTGATTTTCTTTTCAGTTGATGATTCCCAAACTTATTGTTTATTACAAATTTGAAGCACGACGGGAATAATTTACTTGTTTATTACAAATTTGAAGCACGACGGGAATAATTTACTTCTTTTCACTTGTAACTTCAGTCTGTTTAAATTCAAGTACTTTTACATTCCATTATTTGTACTACCATATTCATTTCAATACAAAAACCAAATTTTCTTAAGTAAGTAATTGGTTTCGGGACATACCATCCAAACGTGGTTTCCGACTTCTCAAGTCGGGATACTATCTTTGTGCATAGGTCTGATTACTTTGATTTCGACTCGAGAGAACATGGGACCATTAACCCCCTTAACAAACTGAAACAACAACGTTTCCAATCAGAGTATCATGGTGAAATAGAATTCACTGGTTTGGACAATGCTGCATAGGAATGTTATGTTCTTGAAAAAGGCATAGAAAAGAATAACGCATGAGAGTTCTTGTCCATCTGCTCCATGATCACTTTGATCAGAAGAAAGGTTCTTGGGCCAAAAACAGAACCAACCTATACTGTCTAGTGGCAGTTTCTCTACTAGTGGCATGCCTACACTCGAGCTGAGAAAGCACATCTGCATCCTAGTCTACCCATTCAGAGATTGACCATAGCATTAGGGTCTGCTACTCCCAGTCCAACCAGTATCTCTATATCCATCACGACAAAAGAGATTCATACAAGTGGTCCACCTCCCTCGTTTTGGCAGAACAGGTTCCACGCGGAGGCCCAACTAGGGCTGCCTTGGGACATTTGGCTCGTAATACGAGAAAAATATTTAGGAGTTGACATATGGTGTGATCCTGAGCAATAATTTTGACATGTAAGTGGGCTTGGCCGACTAAATGTGGTCGGCCTGTGATGTGGTTGGCCTCCTGCTGAATGATCAGGGTGGCCAATTGGGAGGCCTAGCCGATTAGTAGGGCAGGGAAATTAGATGTGATCGGTCTGTACTAATCTGGAAAGCTAGAGTTAGAAAAGCTCCAGAGGACATGCTTCAGTGACATTCTGGATATAGAAGACTTGCCATGGAGCAGCTGCATTGTACATGGTGTGATTTCAGGTAAAATAATGGAGATGGTGTTAATGAAGCTGAAGGGGAATGTTTCCTCGTTGGTGGGAAGCTTCATCATTTCACATCCAAAGATTTTTGTCTCATAAAAGAGCTTAAAGGCGTAGAAAATCGAAATAGCCAATTATGACACATCAACCTCACTGAGATTGGCTGCAAGGTACTTCAAGAAGAAGAAGAAGATAACGATTTTTGACTTGGCCAGTCCATTCAAAAATTTCTAGAGTAGAAAAGATGCATTCAAGTTAGAGTTGGTGTATTTTGATGAAACAGTTCTACTTGGGAGGGACCAATGACAAGACATACCCCCAATCCCCCGGGATTAAGGGCTAAGCCATGCTCCCGTCTAACTTACGTGCGACATGAAAGCTAAATCGACGTCCAACCTCCACGTAACACGTAATCCGGACAAGGGATTCCCAAGCGAACCGTCCAAAAATTTCTGGATTTCCCAGAGTGCGCAGAATCTACTGTGGATCACGTGTGTGATGTCTCTATCTCTCTAACAACAGCTTGCACCACATCAAACCTGGAGGGTATCGAAAACATAAAAGACTGTGAGTGGACAAAAATAAAGAATACGTTTAGAAAACAATTTATAAGAAAAGACAGTTATACCTTCCATTAAAAACCAATGCATGCATATAAAACCTATTTCATATCCAAGATAAGAAAACCATCAATGAAAACCGGAATAATTTCTTTTCCTCAAATTCGTAACTCAAATCCAGCGCCTCAGCCCAAAATCATAAACCCTCATCAAATTACGGGAACTCAGCCCAAAACTCATTAAATCCAAATCATCCGGGCCACAGCCCAAAACCTCTGAAAACCAGTGAAAAACCAAAGTAAAACATCAATAAATCAAGTTGCTGGATCTCAAGCGCGCCGAGTCTTTAAACTCAAAACACATGCGCATAATTAGGCCTTCTCGAGATATCAACGAGTCTTTAAACTCAAAACACAATCAACAACCCTCAAGAGATATCACAATAACCAAATCTTTAAACTCAAAACATATCAATCCAGGGCCCTCCCCCGTCATCAATCAACGAAGTCTTTAAACTCAAAACTAGATCCAGCCATATCCGGGTCTTTAAACCCAAAACCAAGTTTCAACGGATCTTTAAACCAAAAACCAAGTGAAAATCATAGAAAATCCAAAAATCCATTTCCCAATCCGAGTTCGAAATCATCATTCCGTAAGCTGGCATCCAAAATCATCATTTCGAACCCAAATCCAGAAATCCACTTTCAAGCTCCAAAACCGAATCCGAATCGTATTTTCGAAATCCGATTCCAAAACCCAAAATCACATTTCTCAAAATCACTTTTATGAACAGGGCTTCAAGCCCGAAATCATTTTTCTAAAATCCATTATGAATCATTGAAGTCAAATCATAATCGATAATTCAAATCCCAAAGTCAAATCACCAAAATCATGATCAAATCGCAACACAAATCGTAAGCTCGTAAAACGTGCAAATACGTAATTATCTCAAAATACGTGCAAAACCGTAAATCATCAATATCATATCACAAACATAAAAATAAAGTATAGAAAACATATAAAAACATTTATGCATGCATCATAAGTTAGAAAGCAAAGTCCACTCACAGACCATTAGTGTCGCCACCTCGATACGCGTGTAATTACGCTTTCCTGGCTAATGCATTATCACCGGCTTTCTTGAACCTGTTCAAATCCCATAATAAGGTCACTAACTACTTCATAAAGTTTATACTAAAGTCCCGTAGTTTTCCCGAATTTTGAACTATTTTAAACTTGTTCTAAAACCTTCGGACATCCTGAAACATATCGAGACGATGTCCGATCGACTCGAAATCAGTCCCAAAATGTTCGTTACATCGAATACTTTAAAAGTTGTGTTGGAACCTTCCTCATACTAGGCCCCACGCGCCACACTATTCATCGTCTTCAACCTTGCGTTGACCCGGTCCAGACCGGTTCAGACCGGCCGATTCAACTGGACTGGCGCACACGGTTTTCAATCATTTTCTGGTTCGTTTTTAGTCTTTTTTATTCCATTAGGTTCGTCCAAACACATATAATCGATTTAGCTAATTAAAACGTGAAAGTAGGGCCTGTTTCTTACCTTCCAAATCGACAGATGATCGAACCATTTTCCATCTTCCAGTTTCCACCATCCCGTCCACCACAAGCCCTAGTTTCAGTCCTTATAGCTCCCTTTTAACTTGCAATACAACACCTAATTCACCAAATCAAGGAATAACGCCTAGAAATCCAAGTACCATTTTCAACCAAAAACAGGGCAATCACGAGTTTTGATAGTGCCTTCGTCGTCGTGCCCCACCATGGGTACCAATAGCATCGTCTCACCTTCCCTGGAACTTTCCATTCCTACACCATGGCCAGAAGATGTAAATCGAGGGACTTAGAGTCTTGCACTCTGTTCCTCACGGTTACAAAACGACCGTCCACGGCGGCCCTTGTGGCAGCACCATCACAAACCTCTCACTGTCTTTTCTCATTTTCATTCATAACTCAAGGGCAAGGGAGGACGATCAAAGGGGTTAATTGGGGTGGGATTTCATGGGCGCATACGTACACTATGTTTTCCTTACAACCCGTGCAACCATCATTCCCAATTGTTTTTTAAAACCAAATAAGTCGGCTAAAACGGTTCCACAGACTTCTAGAGATAGGACACATGTTCCAATCTCAATCAACCACCATTCCAAGGCATCCAAGTGTCCACTTATCACTGGGCACAGATCCCAATGCATTAGAATGACCAAAATGCCCTTGCCTTCACAAATTACCATTTTGCCCCTTGCATTAGTTGTACTCAGGGGATCGAGACCTACCTAACGGTCCTCGAAATACATGACAAAGACCTATCATAGAAAAGTCAACAAATTTCCCATTTTTAACCAAATTACTAAACTACCCTCGAACTTCCGAACATCATAACTTCTTCCTTGAATGCCGAAATCGGACGTGCCACCTGTCTATGAACTCGTGATATCCCGAACTACATCACAGTCATCGGCCAGAGTCCATTTGACCGTCCGAATAAAAAGTCAACCATTCGCCAAATTCTAGGGGCAAAACCGTCATTTCGCACCGTCCGTCCGAAATCACCCAACTAATCACCAATTATCTTCACTAATCCGTCATTAACCACTAATCTAATCCTGATTTCCGGGACGGGTCGTTACACCCAAGTGGGAGGATAAACGATGACTTTTTTAAATTGGTAAAAAATCTACAAGATTAGAATGCTGACCCATGGGGGTCAGAATCTTATGCTAAAACGCATGAATCCCTAGTTAGAGTTCTAGTTCAAGTTTACAAGAAGCGGCCTCCTAGGTTGTCTAGCAAAAAAAGAGTGAAAGGACAAAAAAAGAAGGAGACTGAAAAGGGCAAGGTTGTTGGAGGTAGTTCAAAAGGGGAGGCAATTGAAGAGGATGCTGGGCTTGAAGACCAAAGTGGAAGAAGTTGAGCTAGAGGGGCTGGAATCAAGTAACATGTGTTATAAAGTTAGAGGGTTTTCTCATGCATTCCGAGTAAGATGTCAAGAACTAGTATTTTGTTGATTGATACTCACTAAAAATGTATGTACATATAAAATGTTATTATTATGTGATCTAACCTTAAGTTCATATGATGTTGAAGGCGAGGGTGCTTGTGTCGATACCCTTTCTATGAAACAATGGGCATGTCTAGTTGGAGAGGCTTGAAAACGTGACTGGATTATTGTACTGGTCTTCTATCAAAGTCATCACATTCAAAATATTTACAACAACTTGTTTAAATATGAAAAGGTTAGTTGGCAGCACTTAGACCATTTTTTTTTTTGAGAAAATCATTGTAAAAAATATTTATTGAGGATGAGCTATGTTATTGGTGTTGGTAATTGTGTGATGAGTGTTGTATTGTTTAGGCGCAGGTATTGCCTCTGGTTGCAACTAATGCAAAGCTTGTGCAGGTTTTGGATCAAGTGGGAGTGAGGTAACACCTGATGGAAATGAACAAATTGATGGAGACTTCATTACTCAGTCCCTAGTGGTTGAAGATGAATTTGCCTCCATTTCGAAACTGAAAATTCCAGTTGAACATGTGGGAGAGCTGCGTCAATTGGCAATTGAAGTGGAAAATTCAGTTAAAGTGTTGTTCCGTGAGAATGCAAGCTTGAAGAATCATCTGACCTTGCTGGAAGAGTGTAACGAGTTTGATTAAGGCCCAGTTCAGGAAGGTAGTATTTGAGAAATTAATTAAGAAAGAGATGTTGGATGTGAAGGAAGAACTGAAAGATCTTAGGAGAAAGGCTTGCGAATCCCCGATAGGAAGCCTAAGAAATGATTTTGTATTTAGCCCACCTACTAGAGAAAGGTGTTCCAAGGCTGATACAGATTCTCAAAAAGAACCAATGGTGACATTGGATGCTGAAATAAAAGATGGGAAGGAAGCTAACAATGGCCAACGAATGAGATGGTTTTAAACGGGGTGTACCCATTGGAGAAGTAGCAGCAGTGAATGTAGTTTTACCTTCAGATGAGGGGGTGACAGTTGGAGATCAACAGCTGGAAACTGGCACCCGTTCAAGTGTGGGTGTAGAAGTAGAAAATGAAATAAGGATTGAAGGGGCTAAAGTGTAAATAGATGTAGACAAGGAGGATCATCCGGAGGAAATGTTGGAATGTGCCAAGGAGGAAACTAGACTAGGCATTACAAAAGGTGCCTTAACTGATAGGATTCATATTTTTTGGGGAGGATAAGATGTTAAGGGTTCAGTTGTGATTCCAGTGAGGGTTAATTCTAGTAAGGGTAGCAAGGCATTGTTGAAGAACTTGCTTCGAAGATGAAGGCTGTCCTAAAAGGAAAGGAAAGGAAAAACGAATGCTAGACACAATTGTGGAAGAGGCCATAGTATCCTTGATTAGGTCTAATTCTCCTAGGGTTGTCATTAGCATACTTGACAGAGAAGATGGTGGTCATGTGTCGCGGACCAAAAGGAAAGGACCAACACTTTTCTCATCCTTCACAAATGCACTGAAGAAAAAGGCCCAACAAGCACTAGAAGCCAAAGAGGACATTGCTCAGCCTATATATCAGATTAAGTTGTATTATTTGTCATCTGGAATTCCCATGGATGATGTGGAGACAATGGTAAAAGTCATCGAAGAATGGGCCATGAACCCTGAGTTAGTGGATTGGTGTTGAATCTTGTATAATATTAGATTTTTTTTTAATGTTATAATGTGTGTGTACTATGACACTAATTAGATGCAGATGTTAGGTGGATTTGGAGATTCAACTTGTTCAGTTGGAGTTCTTTCGGACAGTGTTTGACATGTATGGGTGGTTAACGAATGAGGTTAGATATTTAATATTTAATTACTTATTTAGTTTTGCACTTGAAATGAACTTTCTTAGTTAGTAAGTCAAACATATTATAGCACTTGGATGTCTCCTTGTATCCAATGAGGAAGAGGTAGTTTGAGAACATGAACTTGTATCGCAAAACATAGACATAAAAAATTTGTGGTTCTAGGTAATATTAACAAATGGGGAGTTAAGGGGACACCCTACTATTGGTTATGCACTTGTGATAATTAGCTGAAACGAATTGGTGTGTTTGCTATCATGTTAAGAACACGGTATCTTGAAGATGCTGGCTCTCCTTTGCCATCTCCGGCAGAGCTAGCTCAAGGAAAGGCAACCTCCCCCTCCCCCAAAGTTTGCAAAAATTGGTGAATACGTCAAGGGCTAGTACATTAAAAGTTATGGCCTTCCATGGTCAAGTGTATCAAAAGTGTACCTACCATATTCAATGGGAAATGATCATTGGGTTTTAGCTGAATTGGATTTGTAATTACAGTGCATGTCAATATATGATTCCATAGTGTCCAAAAACAAACCCAAAAAGCTGGAACTTGCATATAAGAATCTAACCCACACTATGCAGCGAATGCTTAGTTCAATGAAGTTCTATGCTGTTATGTCGATACTGAAGATGCAAAGTCATATGCCCTCGTTCGGGCCAAACAAGTGCCACAACAAAGTGATGGGTAAATGGCTAACACTTGGCCATTTTTTGTTTGTATACATTTAGTTCATATGTTTTATTCGATAATATATTATGTCCAACATATTGCAGTAGTACCTGTGGTATTTTTACCTTCCATTTTTGTACTTTTCGGCTTCAAAACATAGCACCCAAGGGTGCTGATCCCATGAGAATATACCCCAAATACGGTTAAAATTGGGCATTGAAGTAATGCAAATGACAAGACCCACATCAAAAGAGCTTTGATAACCGTGTCCGGTTCTGCTCTTGTATGATACCTCAGTCAATGTACCTTAAATGCCCTGAACCACAATTTGTTAGACAAGGGATATACATTTATCAAAATATAAATCAAATAGAATCTGTCCTCACGAGGTTACCGCCCATATCCAACCCACTAACCCGGAGTGTCAGAAGGGTAAACATTAGTTACTTACGATGCTTAAACTGGTGTCCAGATCAATTTGAACCTAATCTTGCGATCGTAACACTTTAAACATAATATTACAATCCCTTTAGTACCACAAAGCTCTTACAAAACTCTCAGAATTCGAGGTGGTTCATTTATAATCGGAAATCATAATTAATAAATATGAACATTAGAACTACAATTAAATGAAGTCCAACTATAACAAAATTTACATCATTAGAACCATAAGGGAGAGAGGACCAATTCCTGCATTGGCCATAGCACCAAAAAACCCTGCATGTGACCGCACAAGCCGTTGTGGCCCTCTGCGCGTGGGTCTAACGTACGTGCAGGTGCAGTTGCAGGCGCACTCACCTGCAACCTCCAACTGGGTCTGCGAGTCTACCCGATTCCTGCAAACAGTTACCCGCAACCAGTATTCCAATTTCCTTTGATTCTCGTCCATAAAATCCATTTGAATGATCAAACCCATCCTAAATATACTTAGAAACTCATATATACCTTCAATTTCAAGAAAAACCACATATTTTCGTCAGAAGCATGACCATAAATCCCCAGCTCCATTGCGGGGCTCAATCGATGCACCACCGTGGCTCCCCCGCTCTGAGGGTGACACCATTCGACTTGCCAGGCTGAGGAGAACACATTCCCATCATTAATTTTATTCAAACCACTCTTCTTCCCTTATCTCTGGGAAGAATTCCCCTTACACAACCAACCTCAATTTCCTCACTCACGGCCACCTACAATGGTTAAAGTTCACACAGAAAGGTGGGGAATACTCTCTCTATCGTAATACCACTACCATCATCCCCATACGGTGGAGAAGGTGATTCTCACCCTTTTAGTGCTTCCTTACCGAAACCCCCCGTTTTCTCCTCTTTTTTTTCCTTGTGTCCCTCATTCCTCTTTTAAATTCACCTAATCACCTTCACCATTCCCAGGGAGACACTTGTCACTCCTGGGAAAAGTTGAGTCACCAGATGATGACTCACCCAATGAAGCCAATGATATTACTAGATTGTCCTTGGTATTCAATTTATCAAAATTCCCCCAGGGTGTTTAGACCCATAACTCTTTCATATGGTCTCTATTTTCTGTGTGCCACCTATCTACAGACTCAGGACTTTGAGAGCTACTCAATGGCCCTCACGAAAAGTCCCAAAAAGTGTAATGGGACAAAATTCAACTTTTGACCACCCTACGCAGGAGTAAGGACGTTGATTCTCAAATTTAATTTACGAAATTGCCCAACTTTATGGGTCGGGTTGTTACAATCTTCCCCCTTATGGGAATTTCGCCCTTGAAATTCATGTGTAAATCGATTAATATTAACCGAAACCGAAACCAATCAATTCAATTCTCAATATACATATACCAAACATAACAATCAAATACAAACAAATGCTCAAAGCTTAAGATAAACCATCTGAGATCAACAAGGGAATTACAAATCCGATATTAACTCGGGAATTGCACGTCTGAGGAATTGAATCGTGATTTTCGAGCACATATTTAACTCCAAATCTAAGTCAAAATCACTTTCAAACCAGATCTAAGGAGACTATCAGGAATTCCATAAATCATGACAGCAGGTATAAAAAACTCATGACCCATGTTTCACACAATTTATACACCAATGCGTGTGAGCTCAATTGAATACTATAATCACAACTATACATATTCAATTCTCAATATGCAAGCACCTGTCATAATGATTAAACATCAACATGTAAGCAATAGCCACTTACATTCTCATGGTCAGACACATTTGGGATTATACACATCCGAGTAGTACCCCCAGGCTGTAATCGCATTCGAGAAGATAACATCTCATGATAAAAATTCATCACAAATATATAAAAACACTTATGGATCAGGTTTGAATCCTTTCGGTCAAAAAAACATTTAATTTATCACATCATCAGTAATAGTATCACAGTATAATTTATCCTCGAGTCAATATTTTCGCGGGATCCTCACCTCCTAGTCATCGCCAAGATTTGACAACTTCTGATGGTAATATTCCTGGGATCCTCATATCTGGGTAATGAAACATTCCTGAGATCCTCACATCTAGGTAATTGAACTTGTGACCTCTCCGTGATTTCTAGACGTTCAAACGAAACTTTAGTATTAGTCAAAGTTCAATATTTTATCGAGATCCTCATGACGTCCGAGTACATCCTCGGGATCACACAAAAATCGAGCGATGTCATAATCCGACACTCCTGAGATCGAGTCTCCCACAAAGCTTCTCATCTCCAGGCAGTGTGAATCTTAGCCTCTCCGAGAATCCCAGACGTCCGGAGGAAAAAAAAAACATAATAGAGAATGGTAAATGTGGAAAACAGTCATCAAATCTAACATACTCATTTTCATAAATATGCACGTCTCAACTAATTCAAACATATCAAATAAGGTATGAGCCCATCATTACCTCAGATAATCAAAACACACAATGCCATACACAATCAACTTCTTAATCAAACTTATCATCTTATTTCGACAATACATTCACAAAGGTTGTGAACTTAAACATGTCAAATCATTTCTCAAACCATATTAATCGAATCATGCAAGAAAACATTTCAAATGTGCATGCATCACAGTTATAAAATAGATGTTTACTTATTGAGCACTTGATCGCTTACCTGGTTTTCACTAATACCAAATTGACAAGACTCGCTCCAAAAGAGCTTTGATAACAGTGTATGGTCCTGCTCTTGTCCGACACCTCAGTCAATGTACTTAAAATGCCCTGAACCACAATTTTCCAAACAAGGGATATACATTTCTAAAAATATGAATCAAATAGAATCCGTCCTCGCGAGGTTACTGTAACGACCCGTCCCAAATTCCTAGATTAGATTAGTGACTAATCATGATTAGTGAGGCTAATCGGTGATTGGTTAGGCGAAATCGGACGAACGATGCGAAATGACCGTTTTGCCCCTGATCGTGGCAAAACGTTTACTTTTCATTTTGAGGGTCAAATGGACTTTTACCGATGACCGTTACGTATTTCGTGACCTCACGAGTTCATAGACAGGTGGTACGTTCAATTCCGACGTTCGAGAAGGAAGTTATGAAGTTCGGAAGTTTAGGGGCATTTTGGTAATTTTGGTTAAAACTGGCAAATAGTTGAATTTTTGACCGGCATGTCCGATGGCCAAGGGCCGAGGACTAATATGTAGATAAGGACGATACGAATCCATAGACATGCAGCACGTCGAATTCGGACGTTCGACGGCGAAGTTACGGTTCACGGAAGTTTTAGTGCACTATTGCACATTTTTCGAGACGAACGCTTATTTGGACTTTAGTGGGCCCATATATTTTATGGAGGCCCAATGGATGAGTGACACTTGTCACCCATCCACTGGCCCTTGATTCCCATTCATGCATATCATCCCATTGCATCGATCATTCATCCATTTTCTTCCATTCCTCCCACCAAACCAGATCCCATTTCTCACCCAAAACCCAAACCCTTAACCTTTGAATAATTGTGAGAGACCAGGGAGTGAGAGGAGGACAGGTGGACGTAGTGGCTGGCCAGGCAGAGCCGCCGTGGTCGGCGGAAGAGAAAACCCGCACGAGGTACTCGGTTTACCCATTTTAATTAGTTTTCGATTTCTAGTTGTTATGGGCTTGTTTGGATGATTGGTTTGAACTAAATAGGTTGTTAGGACGTGGTTAGGAAGGTTTTGAGGGGTTTTGGACGTTGAGGAGCCCTGGAGTGAGGTTTTGGATTTTTTAACCGTGAGCACCAAATTGGATCGGTCGGATTTAGGTTGTTTTAAAGGTTCTAATCAACTGGGTTAGGTTCCTAGGATTAATTAAGGAAGAATGGAATTGATTAGGAGTGAAACGGGTAAAAATTGGACCAGTTATGGACCTGGACCGGTCACGCCGGTCCAAGTTACAGGTGAACCGGCTGGTTCAGACCGGCTGCGCGAGGAAGAAGACGGTACTGTAGCTGGCGCGTGAGGCCCACGCGCATGCAACTCCTGGGGCTCGTGACGGCGCTTGACATGGTTTTTGGGGAAGTGTTCAACACACGAAATCATCTATTCGATGTAACAAACATTTTGGGACTGGTTTCGCGTCAATCGAACATCGTTTCGATAGGTTTCGGGTTGTCCGAAGGTTTAGGGTCGGTTTAAAAATAGTTAAAAGTTTGGGAAGATTAGGGAAATTTGATGAGAGGTTAATTAAATAGTTAGTAACCTTCTATTAAAATTTGGACAGGTTTGGGAGTCCCGGTGGTGGTGATCGGCTCAGGAGAGCCGTATGGCACGCAAATCGAGGCGGCAGCTCGGACGGTCTGTGAGTGGACCTTGTTTTCTAAATTGGTGCATGCATAAATGGTTATTATATGTTTTAAATACTTTTTTGTGTTGCCATGAGTGCATTTGGATGTGTGGTTACGTATAGACACGTATTTCGAGGTTTCGGCCCTATACGGTGCCTATACGGGGCTGTATGTCTTTATTGGTCTAAATGAAATGGTTTTGGATTTCCAAATGGATTATGAATATGATTTTGTGATGTTGATTTGGATTCTTGTGATTTATATGATTTCACGTATTTCGAGGCGATTTACGTGCTTGCACGTAAATTGAGGTTTCCCGGTTTTACTCTGATTTTCCATTCTTATGGTTTTGGAAATAGTTTAATGAAATGATTTTGGATTTGAAAAGGTAAATTCGGGTTCGCAACCCATTTGATTTACGAAATCGGGACGGAGCCCCAGTTGGTTTACGATTCGAACTAGAGGTCCAGTTTCTATGTGGATTCGGGCCTAGCGCCCAGGTATGTGTTAAAAATCGATTTACGGGTCATGACGGTTTATGGGAACCGGCATGAACCCATAAAAGGATTTTATGGTTCATGACGGCTTATGGGGCCGGGCATGAATCCTCGAAAAGTTTAAATAATGATTTCAAAGGTTTTTCATATTCCATCATTTGTATATGATTGTCTTCTCCGGGGAGGGTCGTTGGCCTGGGTGGACCCCGGAGTAGTCACGGAGCACTGACTGAGTGGAGTCGCCCCCCAGTTGGGTTCCTTACTCTCAGGATGGGCATGATTCGTTACCTCCAGGGAGGGTCATTGATCTACGGACATTGACCTGGGTGGACCCTGGAGAGGCTTGGGTTTGAGACCCCGGTTAGCACGCGCGTAGCTTTATTTTACCGTGACAGGTTCTGGATATGAATATAATGGATAAACATGATTTCAATTGGTTTGGGAAATTATGTTTTATAATTTTAAATGGATTTGGGGCTGAGACCCTAATTATGGTTGTTTAAACATATGTGTTTGAATAAATGGTTTTACCATGCATGCATGCTTTTTAGTGGAGGGTATAAAGGTCTTAGATGAAATGCTTTTATAAACTCTTTATTTTTGTCCACTCACAGTCTTTCTGTTTTTAATACCCTTCATGTTGACATGGGATGTGGACTGTAGCAGAGACCGAGATATCACATGCCTCCTCTGGATCCTGGTGTACTTTCATAGCCCAGGAGGGCAAAGGTCGGAAATATCCCTTGTCTGACACTTCGTGTCAGACGAGAGCAGGGTCATCCCGCGTTAATCCCTGGGGGACTGGGATGAGTCCTGTCAACGTGGTATCAGAGTATGGTTGCTCGTGTTACTCTGAATTCTAGAGCTTGTTTTGCGTACTACTCCATACGCAGGTCGAGGATGTGATATCTCAAATGGCTACAGTTTGTGATCAACCTGATGTTGAGGTACCGGTACGAAAGTTAGTAGGACTGTATCATGGAATGTCTTGGTTCGGCACTAGATGCCGGAGTTGCCATAGTTCTGTCAAGGTTGACAGTGTGGGACCCTACGGAAGGATGAACGTATTCGTACGTTAGATTGTGATCGTGAGACGGTTAGTTGGGATCGTCTCTCACGATATCGTAGGATCGGTTCCGACGACTGGTTGGGAGTTGCAATTATTCGATGTTCAGATCTTGTTGTGTTTGGTGGTTGTGCTCTTGGGAGCAGCCAGATTCGTGGAATCTTAGTTAGACTTACGGTATGATTGGATTGAC
This sequence comes from Prinsepia uniflora, assembly GCA_032719365.1. Taxonomy (NCBI): domain Eukaryota; kingdom Viridiplantae; phylum Streptophyta; class Magnoliopsida; order Rosales; family Rosaceae; genus Prinsepia; species Prinsepia uniflora. Next base: position 20,536,154 of record CM064874.1, read on the forward strand.
GTCCTTACGATGTCAAGACCGCGGGGTTGGTCAGATTGTCGATTTTACTGCAGTTTGCAGTTGGGTTCCGATGAACTCTTGGTGTAAATGTGGAATCCTAAGGTAGGATGTGTATGGTTCGGAAATGTGAGTTGACGAGTGGTTTGACTTGGACGACTATTCGGATTTGGATTCGTTAGTCGGTCTAGTCATGTCAGCTTGTGTTGGGACTGCACTCTGCAGTCGAGGTTTTACTTATCGGTTTGACTTAGTTGGTTATCGTACTACTTTAGTTGTGATGGATTGTTGGTACGACTAAGGTCATGGGCGACCTGGTAGATGCCTTTGGTTAATCGAGTTACGACTGGTTAGTGATTTGGTTGGACAAGTTATCAGGATTGGTACTTGTCGATGAAATCCCTGAGTGGGATACAAAGTGGTTAATACGAGCGGTTGATTCCGTTGGATGCGGAGTCTCGATCGTGATGTCTGGTAGTTAGATCTGCACGAGTCTGCGACAGGCGCTACTATCGAGAGTGGTCGTAGTTATGGTTGTTGGGAATCGGGGACGTTCAGGGGACGTTTCCTTTTCTCGTATGAGTTATCAGGGTGACGGTACCCAGAGTAGTCGGGTACGAGGGAGGCAGAGTTTCTCCTATTCGAGCAGAGGTACGGGATCGTCGCTCGGTATGAGCGGAGATCCATAGTTGTCAGTTTTGCACACGGTGTGCTAGTGTTAGTGCTGATGCTTGTGTGCTGATGCTGACAGGTGATGATACTGGTACTAGCGCTGGTGCTAGTGCTGGTGATTGTGATGACGGTAAGTCACGAGTCGGGATGTGGCTCTGACGAGATGGGCATATGTTCGGTATCTGTGGTCCCAGAGTGGATCCCAGATAGAGTTAAATTGGTTAGGGGACACGTGGTTGATGTCCGAGTGTGTTGGTTCTGATATGGTTGGAACTTCGGAATCGCGAGAGGTTGCGATTGAGGTGACGAGTGGAATGCGGGCTTTCCGTATTGGTTTTGGGTATGTCGAAGTCATTTTGGGTGACTTCTCAGGTTCTGCCATGGTAGATGATGGCAGATGACGGTTGATGATAGTTATGCCACTAGTACACTGATCATGTATTGGTTGGTGAACCCGGGATTTGTTTTGGGTCACCATGAGGAGTTGAGTATTTCGCAGATAGGTGGAGAGTTTATCGCTCTTACTAGGATGTTTGAGTGGAGCATGATGGGACTGAACTTCTTTTCGAGGTAAATCCCATTTGGTATATTACTCAGGTGAGTAGGTGTCCGATGAGGACGGATCTGGTTAGCTTTAGATGTACGTATATTGTGATTGGCTTCCCTATGAAGTCAATCGATTGTATTGTGGTAATCGGTTGAACAGGTAACCGATAGGTTCGGTTTTGGTACGTCTCGGTAGACGAGAATAAGATTTCAGATTTTGGAATCATATTTCTGGATGACGATTCAGGATTTGATTTTGGAACTTGAAAGAGGATTTCTGGATTTGGGTTTTGGAATCGAATTCTGGGTGACGATTCAGGATTTGATTCTAGAGCTTGACTGTGGATTTTCTTTTATGGATTTCGGTTCGGAATGGTTATTCCAAATGCTAGCTTACGGAATGATGATTTCAGATTCGAATTTGGAAATGTTTATGGATATGATATCTGAGTTTGGATTCGGGATTTCTTACGAAATTGCGGATTTGGATTCGGATTTGGAAATAGATAATGGGTTGGAGTTTCGATTTGTTGAATGCTGGATTAGACAAGTGAACTCCATAATTGAAACGTGATTGGCTACGACCTAGACGGTTGTAGGCTGATTGATGGGTAGATGTACGTACCTTGTACGTAGTTCGAGGTACGATACTGGGCAGACTTTTTGTGACTGGTGACGGTATATAGGTTATACCAGTGGTATGTTGGTGAGTGTGTTGGTAGTCGGATTGGTTCCGATACCATTGGATTTGTCGAGGTCGTGGACTGGACGTTGGATACTGTGCATTGGGTCATGGTATTTCTGATGGGTCTAGTTACACACAGGTCGAGTTAGATATTGGTGATTGTATACTCAGGTTGAGTGAGTTGGTGGTTAGTGTAACCACAAGGGAGTATAGTGTCAGTTTTCGACTGACGACTGTCAAGTGGTTACAGATTGTCGGATGTGTCAGCGTGAATCGGCTAGTGAGGTCTGGTGACTCCTAGCGGGAGCGGACGTCGGGATAGTTAGTCATTGAGGAAGGAACCGTCTAGTTGTTTGTGTCAACGTAATGGTAGATTTGACAATTAGTGTCAATTCGGGACGTATGGCTACTATTATTCGACGTGGTCGAATGTAGTCAATGGGACATGAGTGTTAGTGGTACGTCTGGTTGTAGACGAGTATTATTCTGGTTAGTCGGTGTACGAGTGTACACGTGTTTCGAGGTCGATTTTACTTTCCACGAGGTGGTTGTGGAATCAGGATAGTTAGTGTTTCAAGAATGGAACTAAATTAAGGAGGGAAGAATGGTTGGAATTAGATCGGTTGGAATTTCGAGGACGAAATTAATTAAGGAGGGAAGGGTGTAACGACCCGTCCCAAATTCCTAGATTAGATTAGTGACTAATCATGATTAGTGAGGTTAATCGGTGATTGGTTAGGCGAAATCAGACGAACGATGCGAAATGATCGTTTTGCCCCTGATCGTGGTAAAACGTTGACTTTTCATTTTGACGGTCAAATGGACTTTGACCGATGACCGTGACGTTGTTCGTGACGTCACGAGTTCATAGACAGGTGGTACGTTCAATTCCGACGTTCGAGGAGGAAGTTATGACGTTCGGAAGTTTAGGGGCATTTTGGTAATTTTGGTTAAAAGGGGCAAATAGTTGATTTTTTGACCGGGATGTCCGATGGCCGAGGGCCGAGGACTATTACGTAGTTAAGGACGATACGAATCCATAGATAGGCGGCACGTCGAATTCGGACGTTCGACGGCGAAGTTACGGTTCACGGAAGTTCGAGTGCACTATTGCACATTTTTCGAGATGGATGCTTATTTGGACTTTAGTCGGCCCAGATATTTTATGGAGGCCCAATGGATGAGTGACACTTGTCACCCATCCACTGGCCCTTGATTCCCATTCATGCATATCATCCCATTGCATCGATCATTCATCCATTTTCTTCCATTCCTCCCACCAAACCCGATCCCATTTCTCACCCAAAACCCAAACCCTTAACCTTTGAATAATTGTGAGAGACCAGGGAGTGAGAGGAGGGCCGGTGGACTTGGTCGCTGGCCAGGCAGAGTCGCCGTGGGCGGCGGAGGAGAAAACCCGCACGAGGTACTCGGTTTACCCATTTTAATTAGTTTTCGATTTCTAGTTGTTATGGACTTGTTTGGATAATTGGTTTGAACTAAATAGGTTGTTAGGACGTGGTTAGGAAGGTTTTGAGGGGTTTTGGACGTTGAGGAGCCATGGGGTGAGGTTTTCGATTTTTGAACAGTGAGCACCAAATTGGACGGGTCGGATTTAGGTTGTTTTAAAGGTATCAATTGGGTTAGGTTCCTAGGATTAATTAAGGAAGAATGGAATTGATTAGGAGTGAAACGGGTAAAAATTGGACCAGTTATGGACCTGGACCGGTCACGCCGGTCCAAGTTGCAGGTGGACCGGCCGGTTCAGACCAGCTGCGCGAGGAAGAAGACGGTACTGTAGCTGGCGAGTGAGGCCCACGCGCAGGCCAATCCTGGGGCGCGTGATGGCGCGTGACAGGGTTTTTGGGGAAGTTTTCAACACACGAAATCATCTATTCGATGTAACGAACATTTTGGGACTGGTTTCGCATCAATCGGACATCGTTTCGATAGGTTTCGGGCTGTCCGAAGGTTTAGAGTAGGTTTAAAAATAGTTAAAAATTCAGGAAAATTACGGGGCTTTGATGAGAGGTTACTTAAGTAGTTAGTAACCTTCTATTAAAATTTGGACAGATTTGGGAGTCCCGGTGGTGGTGACCGGCTCAGGAGAGCCGTATGGCACGCAAATCGAGGCGGCAGCTCGGACGGTCTGTGAGTGGACCTTGTTTTCTAAATTGGTGCATGCATAAATGTTTATTATATGTTTTAAATACTTGTTTGTGATGCTATGAGTGCATTTGGATGTGTGGTTACGTATAGGCACGTATTTCGAGGTTTCGGCCCTATACGGGGCTGTATGTCTTTATTGGTCTAAATGAAATGGTTTTGGATTTCCAAATGGATTATTAATATGATTTTATGATGTTGATTTGGATTCTTGTGATTTATATGGTTTCACGTATTTCGAGGCAATTTACGTGCTTGCACGTAAATCGAGGTTTCTCGGTTTTACTCTGATTTTCCATTCTTATGGTTTTGGAAATAGTTTATTGATATGAGTTTGGATTTGGAAAGGTAAACTCGGGTTCGAAACCCATTTGATTTACGAAATCGGGCCAGAGGCCCAGTTGGTTTACGATTTGGACTATAGGTCTAGTTTCTATGTGGATTCGGGCCTAACGCCCAACTATGTGTTAAAAATGGATTTACGGGTCATGACGGTTTATGGGAACCGGCATGAACCCATAAAAGGATTTTATGGCTCATGACAGCTTATGGGGGCCGGGCATGAATCCTCGAAAAGTTTAAAGAATGATTTCAAAAGTTTTTCATATTCCATCCTTTATATATGATTGTCTCCTCCGCGGAGGGTCGTTGGCCTGGGTGGACCCTGGAGTAGTCACGGAGCACTGACTATGTGGAGTCGCCCCCCAGTTGGGTTCCTTACTCTCAGGAAGGGCATGGTTCGTTACCTCCAAGGAGGGTCATTGATCTACGGACATTGACCTGGGTGGACCCTGGAGAGACTTGGGTTTGAGACCCCTGTTAGCACGCGCGTAGCTTTATTTTACCGTGACAGGTTCTGGATATGAATATAATGGATAAACATGATTTCAATTGGTTTGGGAAATTATGTTTTATAATGATAAATGGATTTGGGGCTGAGACCCTAATTATGGTTGTTTAAACATATGTGTTTGAATAAATGGTTTTACTATGCATGCATGCTTTTTAGTGGAGGGTATAAAGGTCTTAGATGAAATGTTTTTATAAACTCTTTATTTTTGTCCACTCACAGTCTTTCTGTTTTTAATACCCTTCAGGTTGACATCGGATGTGGACTGTAGCAGAGACCGAGATATCACATGCCTCCTCCGGCTCCTGGCGTACTCTGATAGCCTCAGAGGGAAAAGGTCGAAAATATCCCTTGTCTGACACTTCGTGTCAGACGGGAGCAGGGTCATCCCGCGTTAATCCCGAGGGGATTGGGATGGGTCCTATCAGTTACCATCCACATCCAATCCACTAACTCTAGAGTGTCGGAAGGGCAAAGCTTAGCTATTTTCGACACTTAAACCGGTGTCCAAATTTTCTCGAACCTGATCCTGCCATCATAACACTTTAAACATAATGTTTCAATCCTTTTACTACCACAAAGCTCTTACCAAACTCTCAGAATTCGAGGAGGTTCATACATAATTGGAAATCATAATGAATAAATATGAACATTAGAACTACAGTTTAATGAAGTCTAACCATAACAAAATTTATAACATTAGAACCATGAGGGAGAGAGGAATAACTTTTATGTTGGACTAACCAACAGAAAACCATGCACGCACATGCACATGGGCCTCACGCGCCTGTAGGTGCAGTCATAAGTGCTCTCACTTGCAACTTCTAGCCAAGTCCTCAAGTTGACTCAATTCCTGCAAATGGTTACCCGTGACCCGTTTTCTAATTTCCTTTGATTCTCGTCCATAAAATCCATTCAAATGATCAAACCTATCTTAAATGCACTCAGGAACTTATATATGCCTTCAATTTCAAGAAAAACCATTATTTTGGTGAGAAGCATGATTGTAAATCCCTAGCTCTATCGCGAGGCTCAATCGATGCACCACTATAGCTCCTCCACTCCGTGGGTGACACCATTCGACTCGCCAGGTTGAGGAGAACACATTCCCAGCCTTAATTTTGTTCGAATCACTCATATTCTCTTCCGCTATCCCCGGGAAGAATTTTCCTCACACAACCAACCTCAATTCTCTCTCTCATGGCCACCTACAATGGTTGGAGTTCACATAGAAAAGTGGGGAATATTCTCTCTGATGTAATCCCACTACCATCCTCCCCCATACAGTGGAGAAGGTGATTCTCACCCATTCGGTGCTTCCCCAACAAAACCCCATATTTTCTCCCCTATTTTGTGTCCCTCCTTCCTCTTTTAAATTCACTTAGTCATCACCTTCAGCATTCCTAGGGTGACACTTGTCACTCCTGGGTACAGCTGAGTCACCAGATGATGACTCACCCAATCAAGCTGGTCATATTACTAGAATGCCCTTGGTACCAAATTTACCAAAATACCCCTAGGGTGTTCAGACCCATAACTCTTTTATACAGTCTCCATTTTTTGCATACCACTTGTCTTCAGACTAAGGACTCTAAAACTTACACAATGGTCCTCATGAAAAGTCTCAAAAAGTGTATTTGGACAAAAGTCAACTTTTGACCAGCTTACCTAGGAGTAACAATGTCAATTCTCAAATTTAATTTACGAAAACTTCCCAACTTTCCGGGACTTCTCGTTATAGCAAAGGTTGACATATTGTTAGTTAGTTTTATTACAAATTGTAAGAATGTTATTTGGATGATACTATAGGTTTTAGGTAGGCAGATGCAAAATGTTAGGAACGAAACTCCATAAGTTAACCCATGTTTACACTTCATCTACTATGGTTTTTTGCACTTTAAAATTCATGGGCGTTTTGAACTTGTATATGTGTTGATTGGTTACAGCCTCTGTATTACGATGGATTATGGTTGGAAATAGCGGTCGTTCAATTGCAAGGATCCTTAACATGTTGGTTCGATGTCGTGTAGGCAGTTTTTGTTTTGCATCCAGCTGTTTGAATTTGGAAAAAGTTATAGTAAATTGGCGTTTAGCTGTAAGGGGTGTAGATAACCGGTATATAACCATGACATAAGTGATATATAATTGGCACATAATATATCTATACATACATGGTGCTTAGATTATGCATTCTTGATTTTGTTTTACGAAATGATCTCATATGTAAGAGGTGTGGGAATTAAAAAAAAAATCATTTTCAGAAAAGTTCGTATGACGAGTATTTTGAATTGAATTATAAAAAAACCAAATTTAGTTTGTTGTCATATAAATCATACAAGGTCCTTGACTTCTATTGCATATTAGGCCCAAAATTCTAAATCAAACGAGTATTTTTATTAATTTCATAAAATCCCCGAGAATCATTTCAAAAACAAATTATGTAGGAAAACAGTTTACATATATCATGTACGGGGTCACATTTCAAAAATAACATTTCAAAATCTAGCTCCACGACCAGTCCCTAATGTCTTTGAAAGTCAGACTGGTTTTGCTTTTGTCTGACACTTCTTGTCAAACAAGGAATATCGCTAACTTTTATTCAAGTCCATTTGATTAAATTAACCAAAATATATCCACTCCTGCGGGGTACCACCCACATCCAACCCACTCCCCGACAAGTAGTGGAGTTTACTAATTTGATTATTTTCGGTCTTGATATTGCTATTATATGTAGCATAATTCATAACATCAATTAGATATGAATATTTAAAATACATGATCATGCATACGTTCCTTATGTTATCCAGTATCCACTGTATACGAAAACAATATAAATTGTATCCTTTGACTAATCAAGGTAGTATCTTTACATACTAGTAACCGTAAATTCTTAGTTAGATACCCTTTTCATGTTCCATAAAAATGCTTATAAAAAACTATCCTTAACATTACTAACATCAACACTAGCTTTAAACTTAACTCCTAGCATTTATCCATTAACCTCAATCCTCCTCAATTATTTGTTACCAAATTGCCAAAGTTAAACCTTTAATAAATCACCTATGCTAAGCGCATAATCAACCCTTGTTCAATCATACAATATTAACTTTAAGTATATATATATATATATATATATATGTTATTATACCATCATTCAATTTGCCATTTGACAACCATTATCATCGTAATATCATCAAATAAGATTAAAACTAAACCCGGCCTTTAATCACCATCTCTAATATTTTCCTTTTTTTCACACACAATTTATACACAAAGTCTTCTTAAAGAAAAATGTGAATAGTCAAGATCTGTCCATATAATAACAATTAAATCATAAACCTCTTATTTTCATAAATATCTCTTTTATCTTCCACATTACAATGCTAAGGTTATTATCCCTTAATGTAGTCACATCTTTAACATCAATCTAACCTTATTCACTCCATTTAGTCATACTTCCATTAATTTAATCCTTTCCATCTCTTCCTATTCATGATAATTCTCCCTTTAATTAGATTAGAGTCATATTAATTTTCCTCAATTACTTAGAAGTTTTTTTTATACAAAATCACAAGACTTTGAATAGCCATAACTATCTCAAAAGATGTCCAATTAACCCAAACTCAATACCATTCGAATCATAAGGCAGAGAGGAACATTTTTCATGTTGATCAGATTCCCAAATTCTATTTCACGCGCTCGCACGTGCTGATAGAAGCCGAGGACAACCTCTATGCGTTGGCTTCACGTGCTTGTGCAGAGGTTGTCTTCCACCTCTCGCAAGTCCTGTTATTCTAGTTGTCTGACCCGGCAACCTAACCTGACTGTATCTTGTTAGTTTTATGTTCATTCCCGTCATAGTCTTCATCAATCCTAACCTCCACAACCTCATAAACATATCTATGATCTCGAAAGAGAGAAATTAGGGTCAGAAGTTAGAAAAACATACATGTACAGTTCGGCCAATATTCTAGAGGCTATCCTTGATCCTTTATGCACCCAACACTTAACCTTTCTAACTTAACATGATCACAGGAGCTTGATTAACTCATTAGAGACCATAGTTTCAAGCCAACACGCCAGAAACAACCTGCACCTTTTTGGGTCCAATATAGCCTTCATGAGTTTTGGGTTCTGGCCTTCCCCTTTCTTTCATTTTCCTCTTGTTTTCTTCCCTTCTTTCTCATCCTCATCCTTCTTCCTATGTTGTTGCCCCTTTTATTTTCCTTTTCCTTCATTTCTCTGATCCTTTCTTTCGGCCACCACCTTTCATGGTGTTTTCAACCATTCCCCACCGACCTACTCTCACAAACATACATACACTGATATATAGTTGTGTGGGTCAGTGGAAGATATTTGGGAGGAATATTAGAGAATTTTCTAGAAAGTAACATATGATTCACATGTCTAATTGGTTAAATTATCAAATTACCCTTCTAGCCAAAATTACCATAATGCCCTTAATCCTCCTTGACTCACAACATACTTATTTGAACTTCATTTTTGACATGCGTTATGTCTACGTATTCAGGAGGTCGAGACTTTCGTTACTGCTATTTCAAATTACTTGGAAAATGTCTCGATCAAAAAGTTAATACTTTGACTTTTTAGTCAAAAGTCAACTCTTCGACTTTTAAGGGGAAAATGGTTATTTTTTTTTATTTTCTCGAATATCCGGGGTGTTACAGGAGTTGTGAAGAAGTCATCAACGTGGATTTTCTTCCTTTAACCCCCCCTCACTCTCTTTACTTTAGTTTATTTTTTGTTCTTATTGCTTTATTTTCGTCAACATTTCTCCCTTACTCAGATTCTATGCCCATTTACTTTATTCTTGCTTACATTGAGGACAATGTAGAGTTTAAGTTGGAGGAAAGGTTTACACTTTTAATTGTTTATAAAAGCTATAAAATCAACAAAAATGTTCGAGTTTTATTGCATTCTTTGAGTTTTTTTTTTTAACTCAGTGTTTTTAAGTGTCTTAGAATGCTCTTTTAACCTGTTGATGATAAAAAAAAATTGAAAGATAAGCGAATACAACAAGGCTAAAGGATGATCACTACCACTCAAATTAATTTATACTTTGTGATTGAATGTTTATGACTTGTAGTGAATGATGCATGCTAAATTAGTACAAAAACGAGCATGCTAAGATAAGTATGAATCATTCGAACTCTATGTGAGCTTTGGAACTATATATATATATATATATATATATATATTTCACGAGTGATTCATAGGATTTCTTTGTTTAAATTCATATGCATATGCCGAATAACTGCTTGTCATAACTTTTAATGAACTTTAGAGTATTAGAACTTATTATATGTGATTTCAAAGTTTTTAAGTCAATAAACTCTCTGATTTTTGGACATGACTAAGGCAATAGGGTTAACACCACATATCCAAACATCCATGTCCCTATTTGTTCGCACAAGTGTGACCCCCTAGTTTTAACCCTTTTGAGCCTACATTGAGTCTTTCTTTCATCACCCTAAAAGATCTATTCACGTGAGTCTAGTATAGAAATCCTTTACCTTTGTTCCAAAGACTTGGTTGAAGAGATGAAGATGGCGTGCAACACAAGAAATTGATTTGATGATTGAAGACTTATATGTAAGTATAGGGAATGACTTTCTCAAACTATGTTGTTATTCATTACATTACCTCTAAAAAGAAAGAGAAAAAAATTCGAGAAAAGAAAAAAAAAATTCGAGAAAGAAAAAAAAATTGCTTGAAAAGAAAAGAAAAAAAAAATCAAGAACAAAGTTCTATGAGGAAATAAGTTTGCGTTTTGAGTTAAGTGCCCTATATTTGTGATTTGGAACAATTGCAAGCTCAAGGGCGTTTATAATGAAGATCAAGGCCCAACAAGATGATACGCGACCTATGATGATGGGAAGGCACTTATACCTATGTAATGAAGCCTTTGGTTGAGTCCTGGAATGAATTTGAACACTACTATCCTAAATTTTCATGCCTCTACACCTAGCCCCATTACAACCTTAAAAAAATACCTTATGATCCTTAAGATGGGTAAATTTTGTTTAATTGAGTCAATCACTTGAGTAAGCTTATGGTTTTGGTTCATTTGTGCAAGTATGTTTAATTTCTTATGCTTTATGTTTGAAATTTTGACAAAGTACTTTATTTCTATATTGTGAGCATCGTTCTCACATATTCTGAGTGCATACACAAACCCCTTACATATTGAGTAGAATTTATGAGTGCATACCCTTGTGAATTGATTCATACTTGTTTTATTCATGTTGAGATCCATTCACCATAGTTTACTCATTGTTTAACTTGTTGAAACATTTTGACACTTTTTATTAACTTTTGAATTCTAAGAGCTAAATTGCTTTCTAGTGTAAATCTTTAATGCCATAAGTATATTGATGAAATTTTGAGACAAATGGTTAAGGATTTAGTTGGTTTTGTTTTAAAAAGGAAAAGAAAAAAAAAATTCAAGGTCTTAGTTTGTTTTGATATTTTCTAGGGATTAGCAAAGTCTGTGTGTGGGGATATTTGATAAACCTTTATTTGAGCATTATTTTGTATCATTTTATACCCTTTATGCTTATATTTTAATGTAAAAATGCCAAACAATAGGAGAAAATAATCTATTTTGTTAGAAGTGTACAAAATCAGATAAAACTCGGAATTATGAGAATTTAAGCGAAAAAATCATTTCAATCGGAGTTATATTGATGAAGTTATGATTAAAACAAAGATGGCCACCAAAAAGTGCAATGGATTTCTGTAGGAGGCTACCAAACCCATTAAATCAACCCAAATCAATTATGACCATTGAATGAGGATTTCAGCACGCGCCTCTCGAACCAAATTCTCCATTTCAACCCGTGCCCACCAAAGTTCATTCCAGCCTTCCTTCGTGCCTTTGACCAACATTAACCACTAAATTTCTCCATCATTCTCGGTGCGCGTGCGCTGAAGTTCCACCTAGCCCTCTTTGCGTGTTGACCAGTTGTTAACCACGTGTTTTGACCCTTAATTTCGATGGCTGACCACCGTAATCTTTCCTTGTACAATTCCAACAGCTTATTTCCTTTTGCATGATGGAAAATTTGTCCAAATCAAGATTGGTGTTGTTTTCTTTTTCCTCGAGGATACCTCTTTAACTAGGATTTTATTTCCTTTTGTTTTTAGGACCTTGTAACCCAATATAAAGGGATAGTTTTCTGTTTATTTGGGTAGTCACCCATTATTCAAATACTATTGTTTTTCCTAAGATATTAAACCTAACCAACTTCCATTGATTTAATAAATGAGTTTATAGCCGTATTCTTTACGTTTATTCATCTTTACATAGGTAGTCTACTATTCAGAGAATTTTGTGAATAAAAATTCATCTTCCATCCACTTTTGGCTTAGCAAGCTATTCTTGGATTCCAAAAAGTGTAAATATTTCATTTTCCCATAAACTCTCGAATTAAATCAAAGGTGTGAATATAATGCAATATTTATGATGGTTTATATCTTTTGATGCTTGTAAATTTAAATTCAATCTTCATGTGTTTTACTTTCTAAATCTTGATTACTTCTTATATTTTCGTGCTTAATACTTTGATTCTATTTTAAGTGAGCTCGCTATAAGGGCATTTAGAATAAGGTTGGAGAGGTTGAATGAGCTCGCTATCGGGGCATTTAATTAATAACTTAAGGCTCGATATCCGGGCATTTATGATGTGAAAAATATATGGATGTAATTGAAATGATTAAGATAAGATTTCATGATTGGTTTAATGGTTACATGTATTGGCGTGAAGACATGGTAAGTGGTGAATAGTGATCGCATGTATATATGTTAGTTAGGAGTAGAATAAATAATGTAATTGTTGATTTCGATTTGCTTACGTAAAAGTATCGATTTTGTCTATGAAACTAATCTATGATTACAAATCAGCATGAGCGTTTGCATTTAAATTCATAGTTTATAAAACGTAATTTCGCTTACACATCTTTTAAACCTCTCTTTATCTTTATTCTCCGATCTAGAACGATTCCTATTTACCAATGCTACATCTACACAAAAATAGTTTTAAATAGAGCAATGCATTAATTGAGTGTTAATAACTAGACCTTGCATAAGCGAATCAACTCTCATGGCGAATTTTTAGTTAGTCTTTACTAATTATTTTTCACACGACCTCCTAAAACACACCGTTTCTTGACTATTTGTCTTTCGTTATTTGAATGTCACAGTTCAGTTGTAAGCCAGTGTACCTTGTGATCTGGTGTCCAGATGGACTTTACTGGTTTAGGTGCGTCAAATGATAGTTGTTTGGAAAAATTAAAGGGCATGCTTGCCTATTTCTTAAATCAGCTTACAATGAAAGCACTAATTGTTGATTCAGAAATTGTCCGGATTGAAAAATCCTCGTTCAATCACACCGTGATGTCCAAGTCAATTTAATCGAGAGTAATAAACTCAAGAGCTAAAAGTATGATTATTTTTCCATAACTTAGAGGTAAAGGGGGACCTTGTATTTATAGTGGAAGATTATAAGTCATCAGAGTATCTGGTTGGTTGAATAGAGTTACAATTAACAAATAAATTTTCTTGAAAGATACTATTTATTAACTTTTAATATAAATAACTATGGCAGGAGATTATTATTTACTATTATGCAATAATCTTATTAATTAATATATTTTGGCGTTAAACATATTAATTAAACAATCACTATCATAAAATTTATATTTGCAAATTATTTACTTCAACCCGTATTTACTCTTTTTCAAATTTTATACATTTGTTCCATATATTTAACGGGTTTATTCTTGAAAAATCAATATAAACACATTTTCAACTACTAAAAATGAAAAATACTATTTGTTGATTTCATTATACAAAATAGTAATTCATAATTTTTTTTTTTCCAAAAAGGAGTTTTTTTTTTTCTTTTAATACAGTTTCGAAAAAGATCTTAAGAAAGCCATATTGTATAATCCCCCTCTCCATACCCTCGTATAAATTTTGGAAAAAAGATAGTTGGTATTCTTACGTCTTGAAAGGTCAATCAAGATTGATATTGAAGGTGTATTTCTTCCTAATATTCTTGCATCGTAGAAGGAACAAAATTGAAAGCTGCATGAAAGTGTCCAGCCGTGCCGACGAAACATTTTCCCTCCACCAGACCATACACGTTTACCACACGAGAAGAAAATAATTAGCATTGACAAATTCAAAGCAAATAGAAAAAGATCCCACACGTTATTTTCATAAACCGAGTGAAACTGAAACTCTTGATGGGAAAAAAATTCGAAGGTCTTCGAAAAGAAAAAACGCTTGATGGAAAAAAAGTCTTGGCGCTGGAATCTCTTTCGTTTTCACATAACTACTCTGGGCCCTGCAGCGGCGGTAGTAGTAACACATTTCTTCGCAAGAAAAGTTCTCCGAATAAAGACTTTGACTTTTCACCTTCACCGTCTTTGACTCCCCAAAGAAATAAACCCAAACAATGAAATAGCATTTATCCTCTTCTTTGCAATTGGGTCAATTCGAGCTTGGTTCTAAAATTTGACTCAGAATCTGCAGGAAGATTCCAAGATTTTAGTTGGTTTTTACAGTCTGAGAACATCCATTTATAACTTTGCTCCTGAGCTGTTGCTTTTCGCAGAGAAAGGAAGGAAAAGTTAGTTTTTGGACTTCTTTTTTTCTGGCAAAATTTTGATATTTCTTGGGATTGTTTTCTTTTTTTTGGTCTCATTCAACCGCACAAACATTATATAATTGGTTTAAAGTGGTTTGGGTTTTGTTTGTTTATTCTTTTGGGGCAAAAGGGGTTCTCTGTTTATTTTTTAACTTTGAAAGATTTGTTTCATACATTGATATAAAGGCTCTGGAGTTTTGCATCATGAACCTGCAGCTTTCTTGACTGTCTTCTTCTTGGGTTAGCTTTCTTTCGATTTCTCCCATTGACCATTGAGGCCTTTTTTCTTCTTCTTCTTCTTTTTCGATTTCTTGATTCATTCTCTTGCAGTTGGGTTCTTTAATGTTCATATTGTAGATCATGACTGATATTTGAATTTTGAAATGGTATCTTGAGTTTGTAATTCTGTTACTAGATTATTTCTTAGGAATAGGCATTAGCTTAGTCCTATTTTCAAAATTCAAATCAGTATTATCTACACAAGTTTTCTGATATTATCAACTTGTGTTGTGATCTTCGTCTTTATTAGAGAAAACTTTTAGTCAAATGAGCATTTCAATGAGATTCTAATATTAAGATTGCATGTCGAGCTTAGTTTTTTGTGCTTACACTTACTGTTTGATTCTTGGCTCGTGGGTGAGTTCATTTGATTTTCTATCAGTTGTGATAGTCTTCTGAATTTATGGATTCATTATGTTTATTTCCCGTTTGCTTTTTCTTTAGTTTCTTTTGAATATTTCAAACTTGGTGTGAGCCCAATTGAGTATTTTGATTCGGTTTCCGGAAAAGCATAAGATTTCCTCAAAATTCTATAAGATAGAAGCCAACAGTTGCCACTCTGTTTTGTAGGTGAAGCATTGTTGCAAGCAATTAACTCTACTTGTATTGATACAAAATGTCCATAATGACAATTGGGCTTAAAGGTTGTCTTCCAGAGGAATTAAAGAAGGTACTTTTATCTGTAGCTTCTGAATGGGGGGACGTAGTGGATGATATGAATGCCTTGCAGGTCATGCCATTGAAGGGGGCCATGACTAATGAGGTGTATCAAATTAGTTGGCCTACGAGGAATTCTGGTCTTTTCCGAAAAGTTTTGGTTCGGGTTTATGGTGAAGGAGTTGAAGTATTTTTCAATAGGGATGATGAAGTTAAGACCTTTGAGTGCATGTCCAAACATGGGCAGGGGCCACGTCTTCTTGGGCGGTTTGCAGATGGACGGGTTGAGGAGTTCATTCATGCTAGAGTATGTGAAATTCTAAATTTATTTACCATATCATATTATTATCTAGTTTTCAGTATGAGTTATTTTTAAGTTTTTACTGATTGATATTCTTTTGAATACTTTCATTAAATCTTCTATAATTGCCCCTACTTTTCTTTATTCCTCTCCCTGTCATGTTTTTTATAGGGTCTAAAGTTAGTGGCATACTGGTATTCCATGTTCAAAATAATAAGATAAAAGAATAAGGTACAATATGCACCTTAAGACTAAATTGAATGGTGCAGAGAGCAGTGGGTCAGATCGTACGGGTCAAACAATAATCTTGGTCTTTCTTTTTAAATGGGCATTTTTTCTTTTGTTTATGATTGGTGTTTCTGATTTCTTATATCTCTGTGGAGGGAGGAAGCTGTTAGTCACTTGACGGATCATTCTCAATTAGTCAATTTTATGATAAGATATTGAAGGGTCAAAATTTTGAAATCATTGCAGCAAAGAAAGAATGTTTAAACTCTTACTCTTAGGCCTAAGTTTACAGATCTACAGTTACTGAACTATATTTTGGATACGTTGAACAGCGTATTTGTAGAATCTTATAGTTAACCAAATAAATCCAAGAGGCAATGAATCAGGTAGATATCCAGATATTATGAGTCCTTGTTTTCTCCTGGTTCACCTTCCACTTACTGAATGTTTCAGCTATACCACTTATTCATCATCTGATTTGGATTACACTTCAAAGATATATTTTGTTAACTTTAAAGGTTCTATCAGCAGAAACAAACTGGGTGTATGATATTTAAATTTCTACAGCTAATCTGCGTGGTAAAAATTAGGGTATATTTTAAACTCTAAAGTAGTTGGTAGCATTGCATTAATTTTTTTAAAGGAATTTGTAGATTCTAAGTCTTTATTTGTGCATCAAATAGCTAAACTATAAGTTGTTAAAAGGAGTTTTGGAGGTTCAGTATTTTCATATATCCTATTGCAGGAGATTCAATCTTTCTTAACCATATTTAATTTTCTTAAAATTCTCAGACGCTATCAGCTGCTGATCTCCGTGATCCTAAAATATCTGCTATTATAGCAGCTAAATTGAGAGAGTTCCACAATCTTGATATGCCTGGTCCAAAAAATGTTGTCCTTTGGGATAGACTGAGGTAATTATTAGTTTTAAAATTT
This sequence comes from Prinsepia uniflora, assembly GCA_032719365.1. NCBI lineage: Eukaryota > Viridiplantae > Streptophyta > Magnoliopsida > Rosales > Rosaceae > Prinsepia > Prinsepia uniflora. The sequence goes on from CM064874.1 coordinate 20,553,145, forward strand.
TATGTTTCCCTTTGAAATTTCAAGAATTCTTATGCAATTTACATTTTCAACAGAAACTGGCTTAGTGAGGCTAAAACTCTGTGTTCAATAAAAGATAGAAAGGAATTTGGCTTGGATACTCTAGAAGAGGAAATTAGCATGTTAGAGAAGGAATTGTCACGGGATGATCAAGAAATTGGGTTCTGTCACAATGACCTGCAATACGGTAACATAATGATGGATGAAGAGACCAGATCAATCACCATAATTGTAAGTTTCTTAGTTTGTTCCATTTTGTTAACTATTACTGTGGTTTTAAAAGTTATTGCACTTTGTTTACTACTTTTCCATGTTTCTTTGCTGGGTTTAAGATTTCTCCTCGTGAATGCCACATAGTTAGGGAAACTGCTACTTTAGGAGAAACTTCCCACTGTCATACCACTTATGACCTCTAATGGTCGATGAAGTCGAACACCCTTAAGTTCATGGACCATGAATATAATTGTGTTGACATGGCACTGATTAGTAAAGGGTTTTCTTAATAACTTAATGGTGTCAACTTCTTGAATGGCAGGGTACACATATAAAGGTCTTCTTGATTGCATATAGAAACAACTGAAATCAATATTCTGAGGAATTGAGGGATTTTTCGTTCGGTGTTAATTGCTCAATAAAATAAAATACATGGGAAGCCAGAGGGGACTCATGGTCACCTATTTTCTGTATTAATGCACATCTAGGATGTTATTTATATATATGATCATGCACTGTCTATTTTAAAAGGAACCCATCTTTTTTGAGTTTGAATCATGAAGTCACTGCTTCTGATTATATATAGAAGACAAACTGTTCAAAGCTTTTAATCGGTATGTAATTCATGACTAAGCAATTTCTCAGTGTCCTTTTTCTTGGCGTGCCTTACTTCCATGTAAAAGTATGCCTTACTTCCATGTAAAAGTACGTGCAAAGAATTTTATAGACCTCTATTGCACGGAATATATTTTAATTACTAAAACTACTTGTTAATGCTTCCAGGATTATGAATATTCCAGTTATAACCCTGTCGCTTATGACCTTGCAAATCATTTCTGTGAAATGGTGGCAAACTACCACTCTGAGAAACCTCATGTTCTGGACTATAAGAATTATCCAGGTAACTGTTAATGCTTCTCTGAATTCTCCTACTTTTAACTTGAAGAATACAATCAAATTGCAAGCATGGAATTCTGCATCTTGGATTTTATTTATTTTTGGATAGGAATTAAATATTTTGCTTCTCTTGGCTGCTTCAGGACTGGAGGAACGCCAGCAATTTGTCCATATATATCTGAGCGCTGCAGGTTATAACCTTTTCATTTCGTGATTTCTCAGTAGTTTGTGTGAGATTCATGTATATGCATATTGATATTTGTGTGCAGAAGGGTTTGTGTGATTAAGGATTAGTTGTGCTTGCTTAATGCTCCGAATAGTCATGCTTGACATTTAGCATTCTTAACATTCATTTGTCCATTGCTTTGATTGAGACAGTTTTGTTGGCACTTTGAGACTGTTCACCGAGAAAATTTATTTGTTTGTAAGCTTTTGTGATTCTCACATACACCATCTCCCTTATGGCTTATAGGTTATGAACCCCGTGATGCTGAGGTGGAGCAGCTAGTTGACAAATCAGAGAAGTACACATTGGCCAACCATCTTTTTTGGGGCTTATGGGGACTAATGTCGGTAATAATTTACTTTTCATTACACTTTTTTTCACAAACGCCGTTTGTGTATTCGCCGTTGCTTGTTTGTATAACATAGATAAGTTTACCGCCGTGTTTCCAGGGTTATGTGAACAAAATTGATTTTGACTACATGGAGTATGCAAGGCAGAGATTTCAGCAGTACTGGTTGAGAAAGCCGGAATTGCTCCGAGTGATGAACTAGTAGTGGCTCTGTAGGGTGTTGCGGGGTGTTTTCTGGTTACTTGTTAGTGATTTTACTTGTATAAATTTCACCGTAGATTGTGAAATACTTGTATAAATAAAGATGTGTGACTTGTGATGTGAGTTGTGAGAAGATAAAAAATAAGAAAAAGAGAGATGCAGCAGGGTCCTGTAAAAGTAGCTGTCATTGCCATTGACACCACATGTAAATAATGTTCCGCTTCTTTCTTTCTTTGTCAATGAATACTTGTATTATATTCTCTATATACTAAAAGGCACACAGCCTTGCACTGTTCATGGACAGTCCGTTTCCCATTTTACTCTTTTTCTTCTTTTCCTTTGTTTTCAACAGTACACTGACGATTATGTCCATAAAAATATGAAAAATTCTTTCTCACTTATTTTACCCTTTACACATGTCTTCTGTATGTGGTTCATTCTCAGATTTTTTTTCTCGCGGTTTTCCTTCTTCCTTCGCGACTAGAATCCACCACAACCTCCTCTCAGATTTCTTGCTTCATCCGACTATCATCAACAGCATCACTATCGTCGTTGTCATCATCGTTTTCGGCAGCCATCTCACAAGATCGCCCAGCCTTGATCATCACCAATTTGGCATCTAATTTCCAAGCGGTTGCGTCGTTGTTCGATTTGTGGACACGTGTTGGGCTTCCTTAACAGGTGATGTTTTCTTAAACCCAAACTACACCATCTCTGATGTGACGACCTGGAAATTCGAAAAAGAAAAATTTGGAAAGAAAGGACGATTTTACCCTTGGTTTTGAGGGCCAAAAGTTAACTTTTTGATCGGGACATTGTTTGGATCTTCCGTAAGGACCGTTAGATAGGTCTCGGGACGCTGAATCCGTAGACAGATGACATGCGTCAATCGGAGGTCAGATGTGAAAGTTGCGGGTCTGCAAAGGCTAGGGTATTTTGGTAATTATGTGTGCAGGGGTAAAATGGTAATTTGATCAGTAATGGCTGATTCAGCCATGTTAATGATGTATTAAGCGGAGTTAAGGACACCTGTGCCTACTAATTTGGATGAGGATTTGTTACTTAGTGACATCTGTCACTATAAGGGAACAATTAGTGGCAATTAGTGATGCGGTTTGAGCTGATGAACTAAACCGTTTATACAAAAGGAAAAACAGAGAATTGTATATATACAATACACCATGATCGATCTGTGGAGAGGGATAATGTGATAAACACATGGGGAAGAAAGGGATGCTAGGAAATCAAATGAAAGGGAGAGGACTTGTAACAGAAATCCCAATAAACCCGAAGAACCAAACCCGTGGGAGCTGAAATTTTCTAAAACTTCAAACTTGAATTTATAGCTCGAGATGCTTCAAACGGAGATGGAATTAAGCCTTCTGGGATCAATTCGATTAGGATCAGCTCAAATTCGATGCGAATTGAGGTCGTTTTTCCTTAGAACCGAAAGGGTGAGGGCGTTGAATTTTCGAGCTTGAGTCGAGTAATTGGAGACATGGAATGATGAAATTGGCCTTGGAAACATGTTTAGTAGGATCCCACGAAGCTTCCTGATGCACCAATTGAAAGAAAACAATGAGAATTTATGGAGATTGAGGGAAGCACAGTGCCTGCGATAGAAAGAAGTTTTGAAGTCTAATTCGATTGGATTGAGGTAATGAATCTTGTAATTGAAATCACAGACCTTTAATTAAGGATTAAAGGATGTTGTTAGATGACTCAATTTAAAGAAATGATGCAGAATTGATGGGAATCGAATCAGGCTGCTCGCGGGTTGCTGGATCTGTTTATCAAACATACGGGTGAAAGTGGTGACATTGTAGCACGCGCGTGGGTTTCACGCGCAGCCACTCATGGCGGCGCGTGAAGGCACGTGGGCACGATTCCCGAGGTGAGGTCAATATGACTTTTGGTCTATGCAATGTAACGAACATTTTAGAGTTGGTTTCGAGTCAATCAGACACCGTTTCGATATTGTTTCGAGGGTCCGAAGGTTTATATCACGTTTTTAATTCGTAATTAGTTCCCGAAAAATTATGGGAAATGCATATGATATAAATTGAGTTATTAGTAACCCGTAATGATGATTTTGGGCAGGACTTGGGATTCCCTGGAAAGTACCGGAAATTACGGAAACGCGTGCAGCTCGGAAAGCGAGCGGTTTGGACGGTGTGTGAGTAGACGTTTGTTTTATAAATTGATATGCATGCATAGTTATATGTTTTACATGATTTATGGTATGATTTGAATTGCAATGATTGCTTGATGATTTGATACGATTATTTACGGGATTTAATGATTATTTTAATCAATGTTTTGGGCACGTTTTTTGAGGAAATTACAATTGATGAATTTGGGCTAGGCCCGGGATTTTTAAAGGATGTTTTGGACTTGGATTGTGAGTTAAAGATGATTTTATGGAATTAAAATGATTTTCAGAGATGATATTATGGATTTGTGTGCATTGAATTATTTAATGATTTTACGGATTTATGAAAAATGAGATTTGGGCTTGAGACCCCATGATAAATGGTTTTGACGTAGTTTTAATGATGATTTTGAAATAAAGCTTTTGATTGGATTTATGTTCAGTGCCCCCAGATGTGTAATTCCTGGGTAGACTTCGGATGTGTAATTCCTGAAGTGACTCCGGATGTGTAATTCCCGGAGGGACTCCGGATGCGTAATTCCCAGAGGGACCAGATGTGTAATTCTCAGTGAGGCTGGATGTGTAATTCCCAGCAGGGCTGGACGTGTAATTCCCAGCAGGGCTGGACGTGTAATTCCCAACAGGATGATAACTCTGGATGTGTAATTCCCAGAGGACCCTCGGATGTGTAACTCCCGAGTTATATGCTTTCTTTTATGATAAAATGGTTTTATGAAATGATTCATGTGTTTGCCTTGAGAGCCGGGATTTGATATTTTTCATGTGATTTGGCTTGGAAGCCGGTGATTCATATGTTTGATTCTTTGCATGCATGGTTTGATAAACTAGAGGGTAAATGATGTATTTTTTTATAAACTGGAGGGTAAATGATGTATTTTGATAAATGTATTTTTAAATGATATTATTTTTTTCCACTCACACCTTTCCTGTTTTGATGACCCTCCAGGCCGTGGCACGATGTTCGGGGCTGATCGAGAGGCGGAGGCATGAGCGAAAATTAGTGCAGTTATCCCTTGTCTGACAGGTGATGAAGGGTAGTTTCGGGACTTCAGTTGACTTGTCAGACGGGAGCAGGACCGGGCACGGTTATCAAAGTTCAGTTGGGATGGGTCCTGTCATCTGCCCTCCTTCAACTCTAACCCGAAAATCTTGTTTGGTAATCAGGCAAGAAGGTTGAAAAACAGAAGAAAGAAAAGACTAGGAAGAATGAAGAACACGAAGAGAAAGAATGAGAGCTGAACTTAGATGTATTTCACTTGAATGATTTACTTGATTTCAATACAACACAATCTTACTCTACTGTACTGTTTTACAGGTTATATAGGAACGTACTACACACCAATTGCATACAAGCATTGCTTGAAGACTTAGTGACTAACTGTACTAACAATCTAGACTTGACAGCTCATGCTTCTAACTAACTATAACATATTGTATCTGGGATTATCAACTGTAATGCAGGACTATGAGGATAGATGCAGATGCACTACAGATCACATTGACTTCACTGAAATTCTTGTTATCCTGCTAACATCCCCCCGCAAGCTGATGAAGAAGAGGCTTCGAGCATCAGGTTGGAGGAATGAAGATAGAATAGGTCATCAGGCAGTGCTTTGGTGAAAATGTCTGCGATCTGATCTCCTGAGGCAATGTGCTGAACATTCAGGTCTCCTCGAATCACTTTTTCCCGCACAAAGTGATAGTCAATCTCAATGTGTTTTGCACGAGAGTGAAAAATGGGATTAGCACATAGGCTGGCAGCAGAAGTACTATCACAATAGATTAGAGGAGGTTTAAGGAGGGGAATATGTAAAACACATAAGAGTTGCCTGATCCATGATACCTCAGCAGCTGTAATAGCCAATGCACGGTACTCAGACTCAGTACTAGACCGTGAGACTGTGGTTTGTTTCTTGGACACCCAGGAGATCGGATTCTCCCCAAGAAAGACAACTATACTTGTGGTAGAATGCCTATCATTAGGATTACCCACCCAGTCTGCATCAGTGTAGGCTATTAGATCCAGAGAACCAGATTTGAAGGTGATACCATGGTGAGGAGTACCCTTAAGATATCTCAAGATACGTTTGACAGCCATGAAGTGAGATTCTGAGGGAGTGTGCATATACTGACACACTTGATTCACAGAGAAGACGATATCAGGTCTTGTGAAAGTCAGATACTGCAGGGCCCCTACAATGCTTCGATAGTTGGTAGGATTGGAATACAGTGGACCAGCATCTTTCTTCAATCTAGAACCAGGAACACTTGGTGTTTCCACAGCTGAACTGTCAAGCATTGAGGACTTAGTCAGCAGGTCATTTACATACTTAGACTGTGAAATGAAAAGACCAGATGAGGTATAATCAATCTGGAGGCCCAGAAAGTAATGGAGCTTGCCAAGATCTTTCATGTCAAACACGGCAGTTAAGGCTGAAATGACTTCAGAGATTGCTTGATCATTACTTCCTGTGATGATGATATCATCCACATATAACAAAAGAACAACCAGGGCAGTAGCAGTTTGTTTAACAAAGAGAGAGGAATCTGCCCAGGTAGTCTGGAAACCCAACTCAGGTAGGAAACTTGTGACTTTGTCATTCCAAGCTCGAGGGGCTTGTTTGAGACCATATAGAGATTTCTGTAGCTTACATACATAGTCAGGATGTGTAGGATCTTCAAAGCCTGGGGGTTGAAACATATAGACTTCTTCCTTAAGCTCACCATGTAGGAAGGCATTCTTCACATCCAGTTGCCTGAGATTCCATTGAAAATGAGCTGCTAGTGCAAGTACCAATCTGACAGTGGTAGTTTTAACCACTGGACTAAAAGTTTCACTGTAATCCAGCCCTTCTTCCTGACTAAAACCTTTGGCAACCAACCTTGCTTTGTGTCTAGCAACTGTGCCATCTGAGTTTCTCTTAATTCGATACACCCACTTACAGCCTACCAGATTTTTGGAGAGAGGAAGGGGGACCAGAGTCCATGTATCTTGACTGTAGAGAGCATTCATCTCCTCCTGCATTGCTTGTTGCCAAATGGGAACAGTTGATGCTGTCTTAAAGGTAGCAGGTTCAATCTGAGAGAAGTCAGTGGCAGGGGAGGAAGTATACGCAGACAGGAGAGCTTTAGGTTTAACAATACCACTCTTGGACCTCGTTTGCATTGGATGCATATTGACTCCTGTTATAGGGAGGACAACTTCAAGCAATTGAGGGTGAAAATCATCATCAATGTTGTTGCTAGGATGCACTGATGAGGATTCAGGATCAGGAAGTCCCTGGGATTCTGAGGGATTTGCTGGATTTGGTGTCTGGTCATGTGAGATAACCTGGGAACTTGAGAGTGATGTAGGAGAAGAGAGTACCTCATTGTCTTCATTTGGACCAGAAGTCACAGGAACTTGAGTGGACTGAGTAGAGGCAGTGTGAAGATCAAACAAAGAGGGAAAAACTGGACAGTGTAAGGAAGAGGGTATGGAAGCAGTGTTGGTAGATATGAGAGACTGAGATGAAAAATAGAGACTGGGGTAAGGAAAATGAGTTTCATCAAATAAGACATACCTTGAAATGAAGTTTCTGTTTGAGGCAGGATCATGACATATGTACCCCTTGTATTTTTCAGCATAACCAAGAAAGACACATTTTTTTGTCCTAGGTTGTAGCTTAGTGTTGTTATAAGGTCGAAGTAAAGGATAACAAGAGCAGCCAAAAACTTTCAAATGGGTGATGAGAGGCAGTGTGTTGAATAATGTTTCAAAAGGGGATTTCATTTCAAGAATAGGACATGGCATTCTGTTAATGAGGTAGGTTGCTGCTGTTGAAGCATGAAACCAGAACTTAGCAGGTAGTTTGGAGGTTTGAAGTAGGGTAATGGCAGTTTCTAAGATGTGTCTATGTTTCCTTTCTGCAAGGCCATTTTGTTCTGGTGTATAAGGACAGGATCTTTGATGCAGGATTCCTTTACTGGACAGAAAGGTTTGAAGAGTTTGACTTATGTATTCACCACCCCCATCACTTTGAAGAGTTTTGACTGAGACAGAAAACTGGTTGCAAACATAGGAGCAGAAGTGAACAAAAATGGAGTGAAATTCTGATTTATTCTTCATAGGGAAAATCCAAGTGAAAGGTGTACATTCATCAACTAGATTAACATAGTATCTAAAACCTTCAATTGAGGTAGTAGGAGATGGTCCCCATACATCTGAGTGTACAACTTCAAAGGGAACAACAGACTTGGAACTAGAACTTGAAAATGACTGTTTAGACAACTTTCCTTCAAGACAGGACTCACATACAGTTTGAGAGGAGTCTTTAGAGTACAGAATTTGTGCTTTATTCAAGATACATGTCACAATCTGATTGGAAGGGTGTCCTAACCTTCTGTGCCAAAGCTGGACTTGTGTTGTTTTTCCAAGAAAGGCAACTTGAGGAATTGATTGAACTGTGGAGGTTGAATTGAAAGAGAAGGGAAGTGGATAGAGGCCATTGCTACTCAGTCCTTGAAAGAGAGTTGTCCCTGTGATTCTGTCCTGTATGAGAAAGGTTGAGTCATCACAAACAAATCGACAGTTATTATCTTTGCATAGCTTGTTAACAGATAGCAGATTTGCAGATATATGTGAAACATGAAGGACTTCAGGTAAAGCAAAACAATGTGGTGTGGGGTGAGTGGTGACAAGTGTGGAATGGCCAACTTGTGCCACTTTCAAACATGTGCCTCCAGCAGTGGTGATGACATCAGTAGAGTTGGAAGGATGGGATCTTTGAATTTGAGACATCTCAGATGTCATATGTGCTGTAGCTTTAGTATCAGCAATCCAGAACTCCTGTTGTTGAGTAGGGAATGGTCCTTGAGTGCTCATAGCAGTGAAGTTCTGTGGTGGTGATGAACCCTGGAAGGAGTAATTCCCTCTGTGATAACAATTGAGGGCTGTATGACCAAACTTCCAGCAAATTTGGCACTGCTCTACTTCACCATTTTGAGTTGAATCATGCTGATGCCTATGATAACAGTCGCAGCTGTATGACCTTTCCTTCCACAAATCTGACAGATTGGAGAAGGGAAAAACTGATGCTGATTTGAAGCACCAGAATGATGTTGAGTTGGTGGACCTAGAATACCAGCACTGTTTTTGTTCCAGTGCCTGGGGCCATTACTGCTGTAATTGGGATTCCACTTTCCTTTGTTCCTACCTTTGTAACCATTTCCCTTGTAATTATTACTTGTATTTTGACTGTTTTGATGATAACCTCCATTAAATCCATATTGTTGAAAGTTATCAGAAAACTGTGGATACTGACCTTGATCAACAGATGCTGAGATGCTTTGTTCAGACTGAAAAGTAGCCTGGTGAGGTGGTTGTGATACACTGGGGTTTGTGATGAACGAGTGTGGTGGAAAACCACTTGAAGGGCCAATTTCAGATACTCCTTGTAAAGATCCAGAGGCAGGATTCTTGGTGGCGTTAAGGGCTGAAAGGAAATTGTGCTCAGTTGACTGTTCAATGAATGTTTCTTCAGCAAGAAGTTGGGACCTGAAGTCCTTAAGACTGATTGAGCTCTCTCTACCACGGATTACACACCTGAAGGTGTTGAATTCTGCAGGTAAACCCCTCAAGGCCAGGATTACAATGTCATCATCACCAAACACTACATTGCAAGATTCAAGAAGATCCCTTGAATCTTTAATTCTCTGCAGATATTGAGTCATGTTTTCTGAACCTTTCTTGATATTCTGCAGGTCAGTCTTCATTTGGAAAATTGAAGCTTTTGTAGAGGAAGCAAACCTGTCTCTTAGGCTGAGCCACATTTCCTGAGCACTTTTGCATCCAATGATACACGAAATGGCTGCAGGAGACAATGTTGAGGTAATGAGTTGCATTAGTGCTTGATCATACATTTTCCAGACCAGATACTCATCTGAAGGTAGAGAAGAGGAGTTCTGTACACCAGAACCTGATGAAACACGATCAGGACAGCATTGAGTGCCATCAACAAATCTCATAATGTTGTTGACATTCAGCATCAATTCCATTTGAAAATTCCAGGTGATAAAATTGTGATCATCCAACTTAACCGTGACTGCATTGCCAACTGTTGGGATGAGGGAAGCAATTGGAGATTGAAGTATTTGGAGTTGTGAAGCAGTGACCATAACTGTATATTGCTATGGTATAGATTTAGAGTGGAATTTGAGAGAAGCAAAAACACAAGCACGTAGAGTGCACTATTAACAGAATGGTTCAAGAAGAGAAGAAAGAATCCAAGAACCACGATTGAGAGAGAGATGAACTGGACAAAGAAGAAGGGGTTTAATTCAGACCTTTAAGATTTCAGCGGAAGCTCCAGAATCGATCATGTATGGTGGTTAGCCAAAAATCATGAAAGCGGCTCTGATACCATGTTTGGTAATCAGGCAAGAAGGTTGAAAACAGAAGAAAGAAAAGACTAGGAAGAATGAAGAACACGAAGAGAAAGAAGGAGAGCTGAACTTAGATGTATTTCACTTGATTGATTTACTTGATTTCAATACAACACAATCTTACTCTACTGTACTGTTTTACAGGTTATATAGGAACGTACTACACACCAATTGCATACAAGCATTGCTTGAAAACTTAGTGACTAACTGTACTAACAATCTAGACTTGACAGCTCATGCTTCTAACTAACTATAACAGATTGTATCTGGGATTATCAATTGTAATGCAGGACTATGAGGATAGATGCAGATGCACTACAGATCACATTGACTTCACTGAAATTCTTCTTATCCTGCTAACAAATCTATCCTCCAATTTCTACATCTGCCTTCAGAATATTGATTGATATAGTTTACCCACTAGGTAATTTGCATATTGGATTTGAAATATCTGCGATGGTAAGCTTCGTCTTCACGTTGATGCTCCATTCTCTCTTATTTTTCTTCTGTCTATGAGTTTTCTATCTTCTGACTCATCGCATCATGTTGTTCTTCTATATACTGGTTTTACTTCACAATGATTTAGTGCATATTAACTATTCAAAGGTTTTGGTCGTTTAAGATTTGGGCAACTAATTGATGGCTTTCATGCTTTTTTTTAGGCTAAACAAAAAATGATCTGCATCTCAAGCTTTCTTTTCATCTGAAAGGTATTCTTTACATCTTTGCCTTCAATTGAAGATGGGTTTACTGGATTGCAGATTGAGTGTTTATATTTATGTTGAAATTGGTCTTTGATTGGTTTAATTTGTACGAAGGAAATTTCTTGCTTTCATTTTTGGATTCTTCAAGTATTTGGAGTTCAGATTACAGCATCTGTGAATTCGATTGAACAAATTACACTTGGTATTAAAAACAAAGTGAAAAACGTAGTTTCGATTGTGTATGTAAACAACACAATAATAAATTATTATTATTATTAGAAAACAATAAGCATCAATCATTAGCATCATTAATCAACACAATACGAAAAACAAGGCAAGTGACTCATAGTCAATGAAAACAATTAGCATCATTGTTATTCAGGCAATGTATAATGGTTCATATATTGAGGGCCATATGGTCATTAATCAACACAATTGATGTTAATTGTTCAAACGTTAATAGCATGTTTCATTGTTTCTCTATTTTCACATGTATCGATTTGTTTTTAATTTTCTGCTTTGTTTTTATGACCATATTTACTTTTCATTACTTCATTTCTTTTGACAAAACCAATTAGGTACATAGATGCATAGCCATTAATTCTAATCTTTTATTCTCATACATAAAATTTACCGAACAATAAATGCACATTTTTTACTACATCATTATAGAAATATACATATTTATACTTGAAAACTGAGAGTTGATGGCTTCTGCAGATATGCAAGGGCGATTTTTGGTGATGTGTTTCCAGATGTTGAGTGCACTTTTATGCAATCGCGTGTCACACAATTACCTTTCTTTCCCTCTAAGGTAACCCAACTGAACATAACATCCTCTCTCAAATCAATTATATGTTGTAAGATGATCATTTGCATTTGCAGGAGTCTTCTCTATCTATTCTTAAGGATCACATCTTGGATGCTCTGAAAATCTTCATTGGTACTGGACTCCATGACAGTTCTTTCCTTAATTTTGATTTATATCCTATCTTCTTACTAATTGTTGTACTTTTATAATTTATAACATTAAACTCTTTTGTCTTTTGAGATGTGAGGAAACCATCCAGTTTTAATTCACTGAAAGCATGGAAAGATAAATTATTCAACTTCCATGTAATACAAATACACGCATTGGTGGACAAATAGCAAAGGAGAACAGTAATGAACACATATACTAATGGAAATATGTGTGCGGGAGGAAGTATGTGGATCACTCGGTCATACAAATATGAGTTGCACGTACAGGATGGTAGGATGCAATGGTTACTGAGATTGAAGGATGTGCAGCAGGGAGTTCATTGAAGGTTCATATTTAATGAATTTTGACTTTCTTGATAGTTTTGTTATAACATTAGATCGTTAAGTGTAATCTGTATTTACGTATGTAATCATTCAATATTAACCTTTGTTTTGTTTTTGTTTTCTCAATCAGGAGCCACAAATATAGAATATATTGGCACAGTTGACGATGTTGATAAAATAATTGATGTTAACTGCATACCGATGGATGATCAAGGCCGTCAGGTTTTTTATTTACCTTATATACACATATAAATGTAACCGTTGATATAAATGTTTGTCTATGTACAATTGCAGAAACGTGTACCTGTCTTTAATTCTTATGTTTGAGTTGGTGAAATTTTTTTCTGTTCATGCCATGATTTTTTAGTCAAATAGTGTTATCTTTTTGGTGAATTTAATTTATGAATCCTGCAGTGATGATATGCCATTGTGTTCTGAACCTTCTTAGGGACAGTAGACAAAGTGCAAGTAATTTTGACTAATGTTGATGATCTTGATCTGCTTATATTTAATATATGAGTTGAATTTTGTAGATAAGTAGAGAAGACAAAATAAAACTGGAAACATAGTATCAATCTCAGTATTCCCACTGTTGTACGAAAATCATTGCTCTCACTACCATCCAGTTTTGTTCACTATCCTTCAAAATATGAGTTGGTGGACAAATTCTTCAACTTCCATCTTAAAAATATGTGCATTATTGCACTCATACGTGCATGGAAAGCTTTGGAAGTTGAAGAATTTACAAGCTCTGGAAGTTGAATTCTTCAACCATCCAATTTTGTGTGTGATGGTTTGAATTTAAAAAGTTTTGATTGCTGTTTTCCTATTCAATATTGATTCTTTACAAGTTTGTCTACTTATATGATATTCAACTTTTCAGATTGGTTCTAATGATCGAAATTTGGGTTTTCATACTGAGTTGTCTTGATATTTGTAGGTGGATTTTGAATTTGTATTTTCAAGTTGTAATTTGAAGTCGTTAGTGTATGATGTACATATTTAAAAGCAGCTCTCAATCTGCTTTTAATTGCTTTAACTGATATCAAGTTCTATTTGATTCAAGTTGTTGCTAAACTCTTAAAGCAGTTATGTTTTCCTTTTAATTTGGAAACAAAGAAATGAATGAATCAAACAAACCTATTTTCTGGCCATCCTCCAAACAAGATGAATGATGTTCTTTCAAAAGCATTTCCATCATTTCCATTCTTTAAAATGGCTAGAGTTAGTGTATAAGCTTTTTTATTTTTTGATTTGATGTTCATCGGGAACTTACTTTGAGCATCTATATGAACATTGCAGAGAACCTGTGTATCCTTCAACTTCCTACTGAGGAAAAACCAAGTAAGTTTTTTTATCATTCTATATATTTCAATTTTTGTTTTTTAGCAGAATGTATTGTTGTTCTTTCATCTTCTGGTCTGCTTTAGTTTTTCTGTTATTTAAATTTTAGGTTGAATTTTTACGGATTTTTTTAATAAATTTGTCTAAATTTTTTCTTGGATATAGTTTCAAATCCACTATCTACTGGCACATCTTTGGGAACTTAATTTCTACTCTTTTGTTTCTTATTCATTCATCCATGGATTCTTTTGTTTTTTCTGAAATTTTTTGCCCCTTTGTTACTAGTTGAAAGATAATTGTGCTTTGCTTGAAGGTTAGTTCTTCTTTCCCTTTGTTAATACTTATTTTGATATAAACTAAAAAATATTAGTATTGTTTAGGTATTGTAGTTTTTTGCATTACTATCTTTGTTTTTATATTTGCTGCTGTTCTGATCGTTCATTTGGATAGGAGACCAACAGATTCTAGATCAAGTGGTATAATAGAAGATGAACCAAATTTGAACTCATCATATTGTTCAAACATTTCTGATTTTGATGAATTTGGAACTCTGGCACTTTTGGTTCTAGTTGCGGTTGACTATTTGTATTGTTTCTTAAGAACAATAACCCTTTATGTAATCCTCTATTGTTTTTATGTGCTTACTTATGCATATTTTGAATGCTAAGAGTTCAGGGTTTATTATTAGGTGGGTTCTGTGGTCTAATTGTAAATTTTTCATGTTGGTTTTTTGGAAGATTCGTCAAATTACTGGGTTTCTGTCAAATTTGAGGTAACATATTCTTTTTTTATTTATGTATGATTGGATTAGATTAGTTAACATCTTTGGTTAATTAAATGATTTTATCGTAGTGGTCGTTATTCAATATTTTAGCCTTTGCCTTTGCATTTCCTTTCAATCTATCACTCTCTTTTGACACTTTATCAGTTTTAACAGAACTTTTACGTTGCATAAAATGCCTATACTCAATTGGCTGGTGTTCATTTTCTATCTGAGACTCATGGTGATTCTTTTGATTGTTTGGTACGTATCTTTCTCAATCCTCCTTTATATGTTTGCTTTATGAAAGCCTATATTTTGCAAACTTAAACAGCAGAAATTTCTTTAAGTTAATTGATTTTTATCGATGCAATCGAAGAAAGTAGAATTTTGGAGAATACGGTGCAGGGTTTTGGAGGCATTGTGAGGCAAATTTTTCCCTCTTTAGTCTAGTACGAATAATTTTTAAATCATGGAAACAGATCATTTTTTGTGCATGTTTGTTCATTCAGTACATTATTGATTTCCTATTTTACTTTGGTTGGTGCTTTTCACTGTTGACTCTTTAAAAATCTGTCAGCTATATTTTTGTTCCATAGGCATAGTTGTCAATGGTTTCTGATGTGTGTTTCCACTTTCCAACCTGTTTTCTATTGTTCATGCAGGGATTTGAAAAGACTTTGTCCTGCTTTGAAATAAAATCTTGAAACACATTCCATTTCTAAAGTCTAAATTTTGATTTCCAGCCCATTGCATTTGAATGTCATAACGTTAACGAGGTGATATAAAAGAGCTTTTGTTCCAAAATTTAGTAATTAACATTTTATCAATCCTCTTTATATGTTCGAGGAATGTAATACATGCTGGAAAATAATGTTGTAGTGTTGGTATGCAACTGATTTAATAACCCGGTTGCTGCAATTGAAAGCTGATTGATTTCTTACCTAATTCATTTTGTACTCTTTACAACAAATACTAGCCATTTATCTTGTTTCAATTTGCATGTAATGAAATTGTCTTACGTAGTGACAAAGTTGCTTTGTCTGTAAGTGTTAAATTTGCTTTTCAACAAGCAAACATGGTTTCTGGGCTAGAGCTCAGTGCATCTCAGGCATCAACTTCACAAAACGTACCGTCTAACAGAAAGGTACTCCATCAAGAATTTGAACAACAATCAACCATCACTACAAACAAAATGAATTGGCAGAAACAATAGTTGCCAAAACAGCTCAATCGATGGACTATAGTTTGTTCAAAAGTATCAACCAAAATAGGATACAAAAATGGAAATAAACCGAGATAACAAGGGCAAAATGAAAACGGAATAAGGTTCAAAATAAACCTCAGTTATCAAGCCAAACATATCACTAGCGCAATAGGTGATTTTCAACACAAGTGCTGCACAAAAGTGGCACAGCAAGGTTTTCAAAACAAATAGAAATTCCATACCACAAGGAATCACGCCAAACAATATAATGGTTCAATTAAACTTTTAATGAACCAAACAAATTGTTCATCTCAACAAAATCTGAGAAATAGTTTTTGTTAACAAATCTAAAAGCAAAACAAAAGAAACAAAATGAATTACTCCCACAGATCAAAATCTGGTGCCGGACCAAACTTTAATATTTATGATAAGTCACTCATCATATCACAACAGATAATGGATAACAAAATTTGAACTGCTGAAAGAATTATTGACACAACATGCTTGTTAAAACGTAATAATAGAAAGTCCATCATGTAAAACAATAAAGCATGATCTTGAACTTGAAATCCAACAAAACCGAGAAATTAACTTGAATAATAGGGAACAGCAGAACCAAAATTCAGCCAACTCTACATATATTAAAAAATTCTAATATGAACAATAAGGATCATAAGCAAGTTTCATCATGAAAACATCAACATGATCAAAACTTGAATCTCATCCATAGGGCAAAACTTTAGTTGATTCATAAGAAACAGTTGAATTAAAAGCTAACTGTTTATTCAACCGAGTTTTTGACCATTCAAATCAAACTTAAAGGAATTTGAACACAATAGAAAGCAACAACTAAATAAACTGCAAAAATAAGCAATTTAAATTGTCTTCAATCAAAGGTGACCTTTTATTTTATTCTATTAACAATTCCCATTATTTGAATCGAGGTAAATAGCCTGCTATTAATTATTCAAATCAACAAATAGAGATGTCTATTAAGCAAGGTAAAAACAAACAAAATGGAACATAGTAAAGAACAAAGTACACGTATAGTAAAGAACAAAGTACATGTACTTCAACTTCTATATCAATTAAAATATTCCAATTGTCTCATTCTTTGGATATGGATATATTTACAGAAAATGGACTTGATAACTATTAACTTGAAACACGAAAATGGATTATATATAAAGTTGAAATTAAAATTGTTTTAAGTGAAAACATTTGATCTTCCCCCAATTTCAACTTTATTTTACAGAGATTTTCCAATTAATTTGTACAAAAACATTAGTCAAAAGCTCAAATTCAAAAGGGCTTCAAAAGGACAACTATAATTTCACGAACTATCAACATTTGAATTCAATCTAAAATTTCTGCACTACACTAAACCAAATATGGATTATGATTTAAGCACCCAAATTTATCAAAAGATGCATGAGCCCGAATTGAACACAAGTTTCATAACTCTGTTAGTTCTTTATGTCAATGTAGAACTACCATGCCAATGAAAAATAATTACGACGAGAACTATTTTACTTTACAAAGAAACAAACTTGAATTGATACAAGATCTTTGAAGCATACCAGATTCACAATTGTCAACGCTGCATCTGACCAAGCAATAGGCCCATTTAAGACGACTTGGGAGAATTACTAAAGCCCATGTTCAAGGCTCATCTTGGAGGCCCATCAACAAGGCCCATGCCTGAATACTACAACTATGACCTAACCCTAGATAACTCCTATAAATAGGGAGCCTCCTCCCTTATTCTGGGGACTCAACCTCTTCATCCTCTATACAAACACTATTATCTCTCAAAGGCTCAGAGCCTTATACTTGTACAAAATATCATATTATTAATGAGAAGGAGGCAACACCGTGGACGTAGCCCGATTTGGGTGAACCACGTACTTTCTTGTGTCTTGGTGTGCGTGCGTGTCTTTACAGTCTCGTTGGTACAATTTTTGCATCAACAGTTTGGCACCGTCTATGGGAATCGATACAAAAGGTTATTTCGGTTCTTTTCATTTTTTTTCTTACCTGCTAAAACACCATGGCCGCCAAGAACACCAAGAAAACCCAGAAAATACAATATGTCCAATACGCAGGAAGAACCCAGGAAATTTTTCCTTTCTCGGTCGGTCGAAGCCCCTTGTGCTTCTCTCACAAAGCCTCTTTCCCACCACAAAATAAATATATATTGTAGCCTCTGCAAACCACAAATTTTGGTACTTTAAACCCTTGCAAACTCTGCCCACCACAAACAAATAATAGCTACTTTTTAGCCTTCTGTAGGCATATACCCACCGCAAAAAATACATATATAATCATGCTTGGTAACCTTCCCCCTGCCACTTGACCCCACCAAGATATTATATATCTTTATTACAACATCCCAGACCTCTTCATCGGTCCCCACTGATGTCCCATCGGGCTCCCTGCTCGGTCGGCCTCTCGATGCCCTGCTCAGTCGACATCCTGATGTCCCCTCGGACTCTCTACTCGGTCGACCTCCCGATGTCCCCTCGGACTCCATGCTAGGTCGGTCTCCCGATGCTCTACTCGGTCGGCCTCCCGATGCCCCCTCGGACTCCATGCTCGGTCGGTCCCCACAGATGCCCCATCGGGCTCCCTACTCGGTCGGCCTCTCGATGCCCTGCTCGGTCGGTCTCCCGATGTCCCCTCGGACTCCATGCTCGGTCGGTCTCCCGACGTCCCCTCAGACTCTCTACTCGGTCGGCCTCCCGATGTCCCCTTCGGACTCCCTTTTCATCGGTCCCCACCGATGTTCCATCGGGCTCCCTGCTCGGTCGGTCTCCCGATGCCCCCTTCAAACTCCCTACTCGGTCGGTCTCCTGATGTCCCCTCGGACTCCCCGCTCCGTGGGTCCCCACCGATGTGCCCTCGAACTCCTTGCTAGGTCGGTCCCCACCGATGTCCTCTCGGACCCTCTACTATACAACTAGGTAACACTTTCAATCAGAAGTCCCTTCTAACCATCATTACTGACATCCATACATGTCATCGTGCATATACATATACATGTCACACATACATGCCCTCACGCATACCGACATACATGTCACACATACATGCCCTCGTGCATACCGACATACATGCCACTCATACATGACATACATACATGTCATCGTGCATATACATATGCATGCCACACATACATGCCCTCGCGCATACCGACATACATGCCACTCATATATGACATACATAAATGTCATCGTGCATATACATATGCATGTCACACATACATGCCCTCGCGCATACCGACATACATGCCACTCATACATGACATACATACATGCCCTCGTGCATATTGACATACATGTCACACATACGTGCCCTCGTGCGTGACCTACATACATGTCACTCATACATGACATACATACATGTCACTCATACATGACATACATACATGTCACGCATTCATGCTCTCGTGCATACTAACATACATGTCACACATACATGCCGTCATTCATTCTGGCATACATGAACTCATACATACACTCCACACATTATCGAGCACCTGCTGCTCCGAGCCCCGTTGCTCAACACATTATCGAGCACTTGCTGCTCCGAGCCCCGCTGCTCAACACATTACCGAGCACCTGCTGCTCCGAGCCCCGCTGTTCAACACATCATCGAGCACCTGCTGCTCCGAGCCCCGCTGCTCAACACATCATCGAGCACCTGCTGCTTCGAGCCCCGCTCCTCAACACATTACCGAGCACCTGCTGCTCCGAGCACCCACTGCTCAACACATCATCGAGCACCTGCTGCTTAGAGCCCCGCTGCGCAACACATTACCTAGCACCTGCTGCTCAACATTCAATGCTACACTCAGCACACCTATCGACTGAGACTTATCTACAGCCACAATCGCTCACAAGCAGTCAGATTCATACATGAAGTCATACTCACTGGGAGACTACCAGAGCGCAATCACTACAACGTCAATCCACTCAGACATACAACACACTACATGGCCTCTTCGCTTCCGCATCCTACCTCGACCGAGGACTTGGGGGACTGATGGTACACCGAGCGGAACAGTGCAAAAATGAAGAGTTTCTCGGTCAGTACACTTTACCTGAAAGTCCTCAACTGTAACGACCCGGACATTCAAAAAGGGAAAATTCGAAAATTTGAGGAAAATGACGATTTTGCCCCTGGAATTGGGTGAACGGTCGACTTTTTATTCGAGCGGTCAAACGAACTTTGACCGATGACTGTGACGGAATTCGGGACATCACAAGTTCATAGGCAGGTGGCACGCCCGATTTCGACATTCGAGGAAAAAGTTATGACGTGCGGAAGTTTGAGGGTAATTTGGTAAATCGGTCAACATGGGTCATTTGTTGACTTTTTGATCGGGACATGGTTTGGACTTTCCGAAAATACCGTTGGATAGGTCTCGGGACGCTGAATCCGTAGACAGGCGGCATGCGTCAATCGGAGTCCGAACGAAAAAGTTATGGGTCTAGAACTATGAGGGGCATTTTGGTAATTTTTTGTAGTAAGGGCAAAATGGTAATTTGCCACAGCATGGATAATTAAGTGGCTGATTCAGCCTAATTGGATGAGGACTGGTCATGTGGTGACACTTGTCACCATAAGAGTGAGATTAGTGGCTTAGGTTTTGGATTAGTTGCACTTTTGTATAATTAACTAATTAATACAACGGTTGTATTGGTAATGAACATATGAACTGTTCCTCTTTAACCAAAAACAGAGAACACAGCTCCTTCATATTTGAGTGAACATGATCCAACACCAACTAATACCATTGTGACAGAGAGAAAAACAGAGAGAATTGACAGAGGGAAAGAGAGAAGAAAAGGGGAAGAACACCCAGAGAAACAGAAGAACCAGACCCGTGAAACTCATATTTTTCCAAAATTCGAATTTGAATTTTGAGATCGAGATGACTCAAATTGTGGTTCAATTATGCCTTCTGGGATCATTTCGACCAGAACAGACGAAAAATAAAAGGAATTGAGGTTGTTTTGGCTTAGAACAGAGACGGGGAAGGTTTCGAAAATTCGAGCTTGAGTCGAATGGATTGGAGGCATAGAACGATGAAATTGATATTGCAAGCATGTTTCCCAGTGTCCCACGATGCTTCTGAATGAATCGATTTCACAAATTTGATGGAAATTGATGCAAGTTGACGATGAACAGTGATGACAAGTTCTTTGATCGTTCAAACTCAAAGTCGACGGGATTGAGGTATGAATTGATGTAAGTCGAATTACAGAACTTCAATTGGGTCTATAACGATGCAATTAGAGTAATCGATTACAGAAATTAGCTGGAAATGGACAGGATCCCAGTCAGGTCACGCCGCGGGCTAACCGGACCCATTTACCAGGTAAACGGGTGAAGGAGGTAACTGTTCACGGCACTGTAGCAGGCGCGTGGCACCCACGCACAGCCGCTTGCGACGGCGCGTGGGGGCGCGTGAGAGGGAATCTCGAGGTGTGTACAACATGAAACTTGTCCTATTTAATGTAACGAACATTTTTGGTTTTGATTGCGAGTCGATCGGACGCCGTCTCGATAATGTTTCGAGGGTCCGAAAGTTTAAGTTACGTATTAAATTAATATTAAATTCCCGGAAAATTGTGATAAATTAATATGATGATAATTAGGTCCTTAGTGACCCTGAGTAATGATTTTGGACAGGGTTCGGGATTCCTGGCAAGTGTCGGAAATTACGGAAACGCATGCAGCTCGGGAAGCGAGCGGGTTGGACGGTGTGTGAGTGGACGTTTGTTTTATAAACCATGATGCATGCATAGTTAAATGTTTTTCCATGATTGATTGCATAAATTGACTTGCAATGATGTCCTGATGATGTGGCATGATTATGTGTGATTTAATGATTATTTTAATCGGTATTTTGGGCACGTTTTACGAGAAATGTGTAAATGATATTTTGGGCTAGGCCCAAAGTCAAAATGATTTCAAAATGGATCTTTTGATGAATTGATGAGTCAAGAATGATTTCTGGATTATTATAATGTTTTCCCTGTGATTTTACGGATTTACGTGTAAAGGGTATTTGGGCTTGAGTCCCGGTTGGTAACGATTTTGACTTGGTTTGAAGTCAAGGATTTGATTGAGATGTTTTGGGATATGCTCCCAGGATGATTTTCATTGTGATTGTGATTGTGAATACCCAGACGGTCGAAGCTAGGGGTGTTCCCAGACGACCGGAGCTCGGGGATATGATTGTGATTGTTCCCAGACAGCCGAGGCTAGAGGCGTTCCCAGACGGCTGTTGCTCGGGGAGATATGTGTTCCCAGGTAGCCGAAGCTCGGGGTGTTCCCAGACGGCTGATACTCGGGGTGATGCGTGCCGGGGCAGTCGGAGCTCTGGGTGACTTCCCAGACGACTGAGGCACGGGTTATGGCCTACGCGTAGTGCAGACGTGACAGTGTGATGGTTTGTGCACTTGTGAATAGTGCGGATTGATTGATTGATTGAGTAATGGATTGTGACCTTGTGTATGGTACTGTTTGATGTTGATTATGATTGCGTACTGGTATTGAGTACGATTTCTGGTCTGTGTGGCCAGGTGACTATGTTATCATGTGTTTGGCCTGAGAGCCGGGATGTTAATTTGTTATGTTGTTTGGCTGGAAAGCCGATGATTGTCATTCATATGTTTTTCCCTATGCATGCATGGTTTGATAAACTGGAGGGTAAATGATGTGTTTCAAACGTATTTCAAATGCTATTATTTTTGTCCACTCACACCTTTTCTATTTTGATGACCCTCCAGGCCGTGGCACAACGTTCGGGGCTGATCTTGAGGCGGAGGTATGAGTGGCAATCAGCGCAGTTATCCCTTGTCTGATAGGTGCTGAAGGATAGTTTCGGGACTTCAGCTAACTTGTCAGACGGGAGCAGGACCGGGCACGGTTATCGAGGTCCAGTGGGGACGGATCCTGTCATCAACCGAGGCAGTCTGCCTCAGTTAAGAACTTGGGGACTTGTCGACGCTGCATCTGACCAAACAATAGGCCCATTTAAGACGACTTGGGAGAATTACTAAAGCCCATGTTCAAGGCTCATCTTGGAGGCCCATCAACAAGGCCCATGCCTGAATACTACAACTATGACCTAACCCTAGATAACTCCTATAAATAAGGAGCCTCCTCCCTTATTCTGGGGGCTCAACCCTTCATCCTCTATACAAACAGTATTATCTCTCAAAGGCTCAGAGCCTTATACTTGTACAAAATATCATATTATTAATGAGAAGGAGGTAACACCGTGGACGTAGCCCGATTTGGGTGAACCACGTACTTTCTTGTGTCTTGGTGTGCGTGCGTGTCTTTACAGTCTCGTTGGTACAATTTTTGCATCAACAACAATAATTATCCACTAAACTTTTGAAAACAATGAAAAGGACTAGATGATTTCAATTTTTCACCAAATGGAGTCCAATTTTTACTAACATTTATCAAATTAATAACTTCATGTAACGATTAGTAATTTATCATAGCATAAAGAATAAAATTGGACTACAAGCATCAAGGTAGTTTATCAATCTCAATCAAGTTCAATGAAATTGATACACTCATCAAGCACAAAAGGATGAGGCAGAATCACTAATTAAAAAACTCAAATAATCAATGATGTTTCTAATAGTTCCCAATTTAACCAATAGAATTGGGATGCTTTTTCTTGTATATGCAAAAGATAGTATTGATTCTTATCAAAATAACTTATGTTTTCAAATTAAAAATAGACATTTACAAGCTTTAAGCTTCATGCTTGAGTTTAATAATATTTCCAATATTACTCAGATTTACCCAAATGAACAAGCAAGCATCAACGAATCAATTGCAGATAACTAGAAAATGATAAGATTTTTAGAGAAAGCAAAACGGATCAATACTCAATTAATCAAGAGTTGTCAACAATACAATTTCAATTTCACAATAGAATCGAGCTACAAAAAGTTCACGTAAATAGAGCTGAATCAAACAGAATTGTAGGTTTTATTCAAAACAATTCATGAGCATAAAGCCATCAATCCCATAATCAAGAAAAAATTAATAAACTCATACAACCATCATATAATGCTCTGGGAAAAAATAAGACATGTAGGTTGGAGTCAAGATAAGCAATAAAAAGTGGAATTACTCAAATGAGTTTATGAATCAGATCAACTCAAATATTACCAACACATAATACTTGATGAGTTAATAACGAAAATTTGATGAATTGATTTAAGGCAAAAAGCCATAAACTTCAAAGTTAACAAACCTTTGGTAATAGATTAATGAAGAAAAAGACCATTAAGCATATTCATTAACAACTTTATCTTACAAGAAAATTTCCAATTAACAAAAACAGATAATTGTAAAATAGGTTGTTAATGGAGTCCATAATGGAATAACTTTAATGAATGAAATCTATTCATAGATAATAAATGTGTATAAAAACACATTAAGTCATTCTTGCAATGAATTAAAGGAATTTATGTGGCAAATTCTAACAAAATCCAAATCACGCACCAGACTAAATTCACAAGTTTTTAGCTGTAAAGAATTTGCAACGATACACAAACCAGTCCATGATCAAATTAATGGATTCAACTAGAAGATCTACTAATTTCGTAATTCAATAATCAACCATTATTTATTTAAGGATCAATCATTTTCAAATGGGATCCGAATATCCATAAACAATTTCTCATGAATTAAGATCATAACCTGAAGAGGGAGAATCAGTTCACACAACTATAAGTGGAAGAATACAAAAAACTACACCAACAAAACCCAATTTGATTAGTTTTCAAAAGTTCTAATCAAACTAGACATTTTTACATAAAGTCGATGACATACCAAAGAGCATAAAACTCACAATTTAAGCTCCTTAACTTCTGATCCAATATTAAGAATTTAATTATGAACCTTTGTTACCCAAAATAGCAATCAGCATACAATAACTACAAGATTGGTCAAAATGAACATCACATATAATTATCAATTGATCATCAATCATAATGGTTCAACATAATTTGGCAACATCAGTCATAGCAATCGAGTACAAAATTAACAAAACCCATAGCTATTAAATAACCATTTAATCTCCAAGATCAATAACCGTAGCAATCATGGAAATTCAAAGCAATACCATAATATTTTACAATGAGAAGACAACATGGAAGTTAAAGCTACATCACTAATATATAAATGATGTAACGAAAACAGAGTAAATCTCTTGTAGTCGTTGGTAGTCAATGTTTCAATTCTCATAATTGTCAAACATCCTGATTTAGCAATACACAGAATTTGACAATAACTTTTAGTTTCAATAGGTACTATTGTACTTTTAAATTATTCTATTAGTGTGAGACAAACGATGACTCCTATGGGTGCCATTGTCATCTCATAGTGACTGACCTAGGGGTTAGGAACCATTTAGAGACAACCACATGTGTGTGATTACCCTAGACGACTCCTAATCCCTTAATCACCTACAAGGAAAATATTTTCCTTATTCTCCATGGAGAACAAGGAACATAACAGGATTAAGCCATTTAGTATTTTATCATTGGTTAAAACACGATTGGACACTACTTTGGTGGCAACCAACGGGTGACCCGAATTATAGATCCACTGGAGGTTAGGGGCGAGTGGCGTTGCGACTCCACCTATGATCACACATGAAGCCCACGCGCAGAGGGCCTTGCTGGTACTTGAGGGCGCGTGCGGGGACCGTTCATCGTCTAGTCAACATGAAAGTTTCAGTCTTTGTTCCCCTGACTCCAATGGTATAAATTTCAGGTTGATCAAATATCGTTTAAGGACAGTTTTGATTGTTCAAAGTTTATGTACTATTTAAAATGCTTAATTAAATCCTAAAAATTGATGAATATTGATATAAAGTTATTTTGGGCCTTTAGTAGTATATATTACAAAATAATGAATATATGATATACATATATATGATGGTAATATGATGATATGACATACCTATATGATAATATGAGCTATGATGTTCATATGATGATGCTACAATGATGTGATGAAATGTGATAATCATGATATGTTGATATTAAGGGTGATAAGATGATGACATGGTGACATGATGGTATATATATATATATATATGTTGATGATGAAATATGTGATGATGTCGTTATGACATGATGATAACGTCATGTTATGGCAGTATGATGAGTATGATGATTAACAGAAAATATGTGAGAAGAATAAGATTAAAGGGTTGAATGTTGGCGATTATATTTAAATATTACTAAATTTTGATAATAATAATAATATTAAATTCATTAACAATAAAGAGGTTCGACTTAAGTAAGGTATGAAGTTTCCACCTCTTGATGGGGTTAGTGTCGTTGGACGTGGGAAGTAACCTCGCAAGGGTAGGTTTAGCTTGGTTACTCTGACAAGACATGGGAACAAATTAAGTTAGCAAAATACCTTGTTTGGCAGGAGTTGTCAAACAGGAGCATGACCAGTTCGACTTTTAAGTAAATTTTCAGACAGGTCCTATCAACTTAGTATCAGAGCATAGGTATAATCTTTTATTATGAGATATGAGGCTTGAGTATAGCATATTTCATTGTTTTATTACACGATATTGGTTCGATGGAAATTTTAGAATGATTTTTACGAAATTCTTTGTTATACACGTTTTGTGAGATTTTTCGTAAATAAAGATTCAGCTAAAATTCATTGTGGAATTTCGTATGGAAGTTGAGTCGAGGTTCTTAATTAATTATGTAACCATGATTTCGTATGGAAGTTGAGTATAGCATATTTTATTGCTTTAAATGAGTTTAACTGACAGGACCGCCCCTGAAAAGGGCATTATTAACCGTGCCCGGTCCTGCTCCCGTCTGGCAAAACGACTGAAATCCCCAAGTTACCCTTAGTATGTGTCAGACCAGGAATAGCCACACGTGCTTACTCATACCTCCGCCCCTCGAACAGCCTCGAACAATGTGCCACGACCTGGAGGGTAAATAAAAACCAAAAGGTGTGAGTGGACAAAAAAAACCAATCAGTTTATAAAAACAGTTATAAAAAGACGTTTTACCCTCCACGTAAAAACAATGCATGCATACAAAAATCGTTTCGCAAACCGTTACATTTCCAACATAAGAAATCCGTATATGAAAATCAAAATCATTTTTCCTTTCTCAACCATCGGGTCTTAGCCCGCAATCATGAACACCGGGCTTCAGCCCAAAACCAGGAATCAAAACCAAATACACAACAAGATCCAAGCCATCAATCACACAAACCGGGCCACTGCCCAACTCAACCGAAACATCAGAAATTAACAATAAATAACAAGTCAAACACTTTGCTAGATATCAAGTGCGTCCGAGTCTTTAAACTCAAAACCATGCGCATAATCAGGCCTTCCCGGGATATCAACGAGTCTTTAAACTCACGAGTCTTTAAACTCAGCATAGGCCTCGGGGGTATCACAATATCCGAGTCTTTAAACTCAATCCGGATCTTTAAACCCAATTTTCGGGCCCGCCCCCGTCATCAATTAACCGAGTCTTTAAACTCAAAACGTGCTCCAGCAATAGCACCCGGGTCTTTAAACCCAAAACAGTTTTCAACGGGTCTTTAAGCCCAAAACATTTTTCAATCACAACAATGCGGGATCCATCCCGAAATCACATTCTACACAACAGGACCCATGGTTCGAATTTCCGCATTCAATTCCCCAAATCATACGTCACAAATATAAGCAAATTATCATTAAACACGGGGCATGCAAAATTAGACCAAATCACTTATTTAAATCTTTTTCCATTCCCGAATTCGAATTCGCAATAATGATTCTGTAAGCCGGCATCTGGAAGCATCATCCCGAACCCAAACCAAGAATCCATTTTCAAACTTCCGAAAACCGAAATCTCGTTTATCAAAATTACTTTTATGCCCCGAGCATCAAGCCCGAAATCACCTTTTTCAAAATCCCTTTTAATTCCTTGAAATCACTTCATTTCTCAAATCTCATTATCAAAACATCAAAACCACAATCATAAATCACGGTCCAATCAAAACATACTCGAATCTCATAAAACGTGCAAAATCGTGTCATTCTCGAAATACGTGTCAAACCCGTGAACCATACTCGCAACCGCAATCCAAATATCTTATAACATGATACGCACAAAGCATATGAAATCATTCGTTAAATCATCATCCAAAACATACGGGAAACCATATCTCGAAATACGTGCAATTTCGTGTGCAAATCAAAAATACGTATAAATACGGAAATCGAAATCAATCACCATTCATAATCATAATCATAGAAATCATAGAAATATTTATGCATGCATTAAATTTTGAAAGCAACGTCCACTCACACACCGTTCTTAAGGTTCGGTTCCGCGCCGCACGCATTCCCGTAATTTCCGTCATTTTCCAGAAACCCGAATCCTGTCCGAAAACACATTCCCGAGTCATTAAGGTTTCAAATAACAACATACTAATTTCCCATAATTTCCCGGGAATTAATCGTTAATTAAAAACGTAACCTAAACCTTCGGACCCTCGAAACAACATCGAAACGGTGTCCGATAATTTCGCAACCAACGCTAAAATGTTCGTTACATTGTATAGGACAAAAGTCGTTTTGAACTCACCATGAAAAAACCGTCCCACGCGCCGTCACGCGCCTGCTACAGTGACAGACACTGTTCATCATCGTCCTTGTCTGTTTCCCTGCAAACGGGTCTGCGACCCGCGAGTCCAACCAGGTCAGATAACCTTCAATTCGACCTTGAATGCATCCGTTTTTTATCCTAACACATTCCTCAACTATCCAATTAAGGTTCTATGTCCCTGATTCATCATAACAGCCCCAAAATCAGACCCACGACCCGTGATCAACCAAACGGGTCGATCACCCAAACTCTGTGCTTTCTCAATCAAACTCAAATTAACTTCACAGTAAGGATTCTAGGCCTAAAATGAACTGAAATACACGATCAATTGGACAAGACATTACATGGAAGTGATCGTCCACAGTCCCTGCACAACTCTGAAACAGGAACCTGTGATCATGGCTAACAGTGATCGATTCCCTTGCCAATCGATACGGTTGATCTCCAAATGGTCCCAGAAGACAATTACTGTCCCTGGTTTCGTCCAATTCCTCACACAATTTGAATTCCGATTTTTCCCTCAAATTTTCGATTTTTCTTCCGAACTCAATTTCTCTCACTTTCAGCTCTCTCTCAAGTTCGAAAATAAACCTCACACTCACCACTACTCAGCTAATCGATCAAGCAGACGGCAACCCGTGGGAGACACTCTCAGACTCACTGAGAATTGCTTCCCATAAACGGAACCCAACCAATTTTAAACTTGCCCGTGCTCTGAAACTGTCCAGGACATTCAACCATGTCTCCACTATCCTCAAACCAATTAAACAAACCCTTGAGACAGTCCACTACTGATTAATCAATT
This sequence comes from Prinsepia uniflora, assembly GCA_032719365.1. Lineage (NCBI taxonomy): Eukaryota > Viridiplantae > Streptophyta > Magnoliopsida > Rosales > Rosaceae > Prinsepia > Prinsepia uniflora. The sequence goes on from CM064874.1 coordinate 20,582,462, forward strand.
GAAATGTGCAGAACCGCCACACACGGTGGGTGCAGCAACTGTCTCCCGCGGCTGCTACAGTAACCCATGGTGAAAAGACCAAATTGCCCTCAGTTCCATAATTACCATAATACCCCTTAACTTCAGTGACCCGCAACTTGGTCGTCCGATGTTTGTTTCACGCGTGCCGCCTGTCGTTGTACTCGGGGCTTCGAGACGAACCTAATGGTCTTCAAGTCATGTGAAAATCAATTGTATTTCAAAAAGTCAACTTTTCCCCTATATCGTCCTAATTACGATAATGCCCCTGGGCTTCTGAACGTCATAACTTTCACCTCGAGCGTCCGAATCGGACGTGCCACCTGTCTATGCTCTCGTGACGTCCCAAACTACGTCACGGTCATTGGTCAAAGTCCATTTGACCGCCCGAATTAAAAGTCAACGTTTTACCCACAACTAGGGGCAAAACGGTCATTTTGCATCGTTCGTCCGATTCCGCCCGACTAATCACCGATTAAACCCGTTAATCATGATTAGTTACTAATCTAATCCTGAATTCCGAGATGGGTCGTTACATTAGCGCATATGTTATACGAGGTTTTATAAAAATGGTGTTAGATTTAGATCCGGTTTTGAAAACTGACATCTGGGTTTTTACAAAATGAATACATGTTGAAATGATTTAAATATGATTTGGAATGATTAATTGTTGTTTTTAAGGAAGTTAAGGATCATTTAAATGTACGTTTTTCAAGGTGAAATGAAAATTATGTTTTGAACTTAAGCTAGAGTTTGAAATATGGAAAATATGGATATTGTCTAAAAGATATGATATACATGTGTGTTTTTCAATATTATGCATTCTTGTGAACATAAAATTTGGATGTGATTTTCGATATTATGCATTATTTTGAACATAAACTTTGGACTTTTAATTGGTACTCGGATGTTGTATTTTCTAGTAACTATGTGATGGTATGGTTAGTTAGTCTCAGACGCCGAGTTAGACTCCGAATCTTGAAACTGTACTGACTCAGACGTCGAGCATGGCTCCGTATTTTGAGTCAGGGTACACTTGAACGTCGAGCTGGGCTCCGGATCCTGAGGGGTTTATATGTGGACGTTGGATAGTCTCAAATGTCGAACATCCTGAGACGAGTGTCGTGATGTTGACTCAAACGTCAAGCTGGGATCCGATTCCTGAGTCGTTTTTTCACTCGAACGTCAAGCTGGGCTCCGAATCCTGAGTGGTTATTCTGCCAGTAGTACAGATCAAACCTCAAGGGATATTGATATTGTCTAGTTAGTTCCAGACTTAACTCAATTGATGTTGAGGTTAGGGCCTACGCGTTGTGCAATTGTGTAATGTCACTGGTGTGCAAGATATGATTGGTTGAGCTTGATTATAGACTGGTAGGATATAAGTGATGTTTGGTATTATGGTGTTATTGAAAATGACTCGAAAGATGCCTAGAGTAAGGGTGTATATATAAATTAGTTAAGACGGTGTATATATAAATTAGTTAAGACTATTCAGGATCTCGGAAGTACTAATGTCTAGAAAAAGTAGTGACAGGAAGAAGGCATCAGTGAGTTGATTCATTTTGAGCAATTAAGTTGACCAATTTGAGAATAAATTATGATTGATTTAAGTTGATATAAGGTATTTGATGAATGTGGACTCGGAAAAGTAAAGCATAGTATCTAAACAAGGTTATTTAAAATTTTGAGGAAGAAATTTTTTTTAAGGGGGTAAGTTGTAATGACCCGAAAGTTTGAGAAAACATAAATAATGATTTTGGCCATGAAGGTCAAAAGTTAACTTTTTAACTGGGACTCCTTGTAAACAATTCGTGTGGACTGCTATGTAGATCTCAAACTCTCGAATATGTAGACAGGAAGTATACCAAAAATAGAGTTTGCATACATGCTTTTTGGGTCTAAATAGTATAGGGACATTTTGGTCATTTTGGAACATAAAGGGCATTTTGGTACTTTTGTATGAAGGTCCTAGGGTGTTCTAGAATTTTCTCCACATTTCTCCCTTGTTGTCTGCTTCTCCCACCGATTTAAGTTTGCACCACTATATGTGTGTTTATATGGATTTGAAAGAGCTCGGGGGGGGGGGGGGGGGGGGGGGGGGGGGGGGGGGGGGGGCTGAATAGGAAGGTGACCACCCAAATCAACCCGTGAATAGGAAAAACATCAAGGAAAATAGAGGAAGGGAAAAGAAGGGAAACACTGTAAGGGGAGAGGAAAGTAGTGGAGGAAAGAACCTCCATAACCCAAAACCTGTGCAGTTAAAATGGACCACGGGATATTAGGTTATCCCAAGGTCTTTAAGCTTGGAACTAAGAATTCCAAATTGTCGTGTGGCTCCCTATGATCGTTTTGAGCTAGAAATACAAGGGTTTAGATACTGGGAACACTAGAATAAGGAATCCAACGCTTGACTGAAACTTGGAAGATTATACAACAAAGTCAGATATGTTCTTCCCCTATTATGAGCTTACATATCGCTTTATGGGACGAATTAGAAGAATATGGAATATTAAAACGAGAAAAAAGGCAGAAGAACAAGAGAGTTTAAACCGGGTCATGGCTGCTGGGTCGGGTGACCTGAATTACAAACCCATTGAAGGTCAGAGGCGAGTGACGTTGCAACTGCGCTACATGTGGGCGCGTGCGATTGCCGTTCGCCGTCCGCTCAACATGAAAGTTTAAGTCTTCGTTCTTGTGACTCCAATGGTACAATTTTCAGGTTAATCAAAATCGTTTAAGGACAGTTATGATTGTTCAAAGTTTATGTGCTATTTAAAATCCTTAATTAAATCCTAAAAATTGAGGAATATTGATATAAGGTTGTTTTGGGCGTTTGGTGGTATATATTGACAAAATGTTGAATAGATGATATATATGGTGGTAATATGATGAAATGACATACCTACATGGAAATATTTTTCTAACCGTCCTTTTCTAACCGTCCTTTTCTAACAAATGAATGGAAACTGTATAGATAACCTCATATTCTTCAGTGGATGTTTAGTTACAGCCACCACAAAAGGGAAAATTGAATTATCAACTCAGGTATTGCTGCTCTCGTTTTGCATCTTCAGTGGTACAAAATAAAGCACCACTATGCCATTTTTGGTCTTAAATGACAGTGAAAAACTGTTATCTGATTGAAAGAAAAAATGTTGTCTATATATATGTCATTTATTTGAATAATATCAGACTTATTAACTGTTATCTATTATACAAATAGACAACAGTTTTTCCCACAAGCTATCGTCTGATAGCCTAATAGACAACAGTTTTCAGAAAAACTCTGAAAACTGTTGTCTATGTGTGAAAAACTATCGTCTATTAACCTAATAGACAACAATTTTTCTGTAATATTGATAACAATTTTTTTTGTTTAGATGTGTGATATACTTTTAGACAATAGTTTTATATTAATGAGAAATTGTATTATCATACACATCTCACTTAAAGTGAACATAAATTCATTAAAATAAAAAACCGATTCAATTTAAACCGTTATTAACGAGTAGCATACAAATGGTAGAAGATAATTACAAAAATATAATCAAGGAGCATAAAAATTGTCATCATTCAAGTATTAGTCATATTAGAATAGCACAAAAGCTCATTCCACTTCATGATATATTAAAACATGGTAAAATAACAACTTTATAACAAACAAAACAGCTCTCTTAGTATTCTTCATGAATGATGACTTATGCAAACATCTTGTGATATTTCATTCTTTGAGACTTTCTCCGGCGATGTTAACGATTCTCAACTTGCTTGCAGCACAAATCAAGTTCTTCAACTTCAAAACCATTCTCTTTAAACAAGCTTGTCAATATCTCATTGGAAAAGTAGAAAGCACGCTGGAAAATAAAGAGGAATCATTATCAAGCTCGTAAACTCACAAAATATAGCATAGCATACAAAGACCGTGATAGATACTTACAGTTCCATCACCTCTGACATAGAAGTTTTCACTTATCTTTTGGTCCTTGCAATTCAATCTTTCCTATCGGTTCCAATATACATATCAGAAAAAAGAAAACTTCCATATTTTGTATTCCTCTTTCAAAATCGAAATGTGAAATCAATTAAGAGAAGGGATGGACTTCAAACCGGTTTCATAGAGTCCGACCAGTAGTCACAGATTTGCACCGTAATAAACAAGAAGATTACTAAATAAAGGAAGACATATAAAAGCATATTGAGATCAACCTGAGCAAGGTCACCAGCAGCATAGCCGCGAAACAGCAGACGACCATTCGACTGGAGAAGAGAAAGGATATGCACACATTTCCTTTTCACTCCGCCCATAGCACACTTTAAAAACATATTACACAAAGCATGATTGATGTGGGCTATTAGTTGTTTTTGGTCGATGGTATAATAGATTGGAAAATGGTTATGTATGGAATAGAAAAAACCGTGTATAATGACTGTGGTGCTGTTACCAACATGTGAAGTGTTATAACGGTAGAGCAATAATTACCTATTAATTTTATTATCCAATCACAAACGCTAAATACTTGGTCATCATAACGTATAATGAATGCTTATCAAAAAACAGAACTCCACAGTTCAAGAGATGATAAATGGATGAGAAAACAAATACTGAAACATAGATCAATAAAACAAAAGCAGTGAAGCACATATCAATCTACTAAAATCTGAATCAAATGGGAAGAAAAAATTACCATACAAAAGCTCGATCCCATGATTTTCTGCATCAAAATCAAATCTTTATACTAATTCTTGCAGGAAAATCAATTTGACCACATTTAAGTGTCAAAAATTCCACAGAAGATCCAATCTTTTTACTACTCCTATAACAACATCATATTTACCACATTTGAGTAATAAAGATATCATGAAGTAGCACCAAAAAATCCAGCTGCAGCAACTTTATCAGCAGGTTTCCTTCATTTCCATCAAACAAAATTTATAATTTCTTTATCCTATTCGAAGAGCAAGAAAGCTCTATACATGTGTAAGCAACAAAGGCAAGTACAAAACATGAGAGTAAGAGATATATTAATTAAGGGAATGAGGATGGGTTGGTACCGAAAACATCGGAGACGAGGTGGATTGCATGTTTGGATTGAGTTGGGCCAGTGACGTAGGTTTTGAGTCGTCCAAATTATAGGAGAGACCCTTCTGATCCTGATGTGGCTCAGTGTTGGTGGGTTGTTGAAGTATTAATTACCACAGTTTCAGCCTTCAGGTAGCGAGTGTAGAAAACAACTGCATGAATATCAATATAAGGCTATAAGATCACAAATTGTAAACACTACGGGATAAGTAATAAACCATGAATCAAGAACTAACCTATAGGCTATAGCCATTGAGCGTCTTGAATCTGAACAATCATCACTTGAATGAAATATAACATGATAGTAAATTTCTGCCCAGAATAGAACCAAGAGTGCATAGGTTGTGCCCAGAACAGAACCTAAAGAAAAGTAACCACTGGAAAAGTACAAACCTCCATTGACAACAAAATTGAGAAAGTGAAAGACTTTCTGTGTGGTCCAACCATACTCCAGCACTCTCAATTGTATCTGAATCAGTTGAATCTAGCATTGAATGCATTTTCAATTAATATAGAAATCTTCACCAAACTCTATCATGAAATTAATAACACTGCATCATAAAATTGAACAAATACACACCCACCAACTCAGAAGTAGTTTCTCTTTTTCCTTCATCTTAAAAGAAACTAAACAAAAGCTAAAAATCTTAAGTTCGAGATTTAGAATTCAGCAGGCAACCCTTGTCTCAAGGCAGACCATGTATGGTATAATAAAGAACAAACTCAAAGAATCTCTAAACCACTTAAAACTTAATTTTAAAGTTTATATGTCAATAAAACAACTAAATATATTAACTTTCCTCAACACCAACCGTGCAGGGATTGAGAAACAGCAAAGAAAACAGACTGGAAAATAAAGGCATGGTTGTGTCGTTTCCCAAATGAGATTTCAGATACAATCTTGAAGACTTACACAGAGTGCAACACTTGTCAAGCTGCTGACGCCCACATCTCTCTTCATCATCTTCATTATACGAATATAGGGAAACAATTTCAATGTTTAGAAGGGAGACATGAGAATGAAAATAGAGAATGGAAGATAAAATTGGACCTACCATATCTCAAACTTAATAATAAATAAATTACCTTAAGATGTTGCAAGAACCTGAATATGAAACTAACCAAATAAACAACAAATCAATAAATTAGACCCCCATAAATGGAACTTTCCATGACGTTGATGATGTCGTAGATCCGCCGCCTCTTGGTACCTGCAATTCGAGAAGTCATTACATCCAAGGAAATGAACGCACGGATAGAGAGAAGTGAAATAACCATATATCAAACTAGAACAAGAAGCAGACCTAATCGTGAAGCCTCGTTGTCAAGGCTGACCCGCGGTTTGACGAAACGGCGACCGCCACATCATGACACCAAACTCTAAGGAACCGTGGCCTTAGCCCCCATCTGCCGCTCCAAAACTCAATCCTAGCAAATAGCTTGAAATTGAAGCTCACGGTCCTGCATCCCTCGTCCGCGTCCATCTCACCCACCTCACATTGATGCAGGGAAAAACACGAACCCAATGCAAAGAAAAAGGTGAAGAAATGGCTGGTTGTGTTGAGAAGTGAACCCAATGCACGAACCTAGTTCAATTCGCGGAGAGTAGAAAGGATTGTGACTGAGAAAGGGAAAGATAAAATCTAGGGTTGCGTAGAAAATGGATGCACGAACGAGGTTCGCTCTTGGTGTTTCCTTTCAAAAAATTTCGCCCAAGTTCTTCTAGATTGAAACAGCCTCAACTTTTTAGGTTTTATTTTTTAGAGATGAGCAGTAGTGAGCGTGTTTTCCATTTTCAATTGCCGCGTTCATGTTTTTGAAGTTTTCATTTCCTTCTCCTTTTTTTTTTTTTTAGTAAGTAAATAAATTCAATTAAACCGGAAAAGGCCCAAAGCCAACCATCAAAGTCAAACAAAGGCACCACAGACTAGAGCCAAACACGACCACAGGCCAAAAAACTAAACATGAACAGCCCAAGCTAAAGCAATCCTACGATTAGCAACGGAGCGAGAAAAATTAATAGAACACAACTTGGTCCTAACCATATCGATGATTTGCTTCCGGATAACGAAGGGGGATTCCCTTCGGCTCCAAACACACGAGCATTCCGCTCACACCAAAGGCAATACACCGTGGCACCAAGCGCCACTTATTGACCGCCACACCAAGGGATTTCCCCCTCCACTGGACCGAAATAACCTCGATGAAAGAAAGCCAGGGAATTCTCAACCACGGACTGCCACATTTCGTCAAAATCGCCAACCAAATGCCCTCACTATACGGACACTCAAAAAAGAGATGATTATGAGACTCCACCACAACATTACAGAGAACACAAAGAAGACTTTGACGGTTAGCAAATCTCCCCATCCGGTCAAAGGTCATGAGGCGATGACGGATAACAAGCCATAGAACAAAGCTAGCTCTAGGAATAGAATAAGAGAACCAGACCAGATTAGCCCAACCGACCATAGGATTAACATCCCTACAAACATCCCAAAGAGAAGAGGCCGAGTAGACTCCAAGAGCAGCAGGTTTCCAAATAACTGAATCATCTCTCGAAGGACAATGGGAGAGACAGAGATAAGCCGCTTGAATATTGAGAAGATTAACATTGAGAGCGAAAGGCCATCTCTAGCCCCTAGAATTATTCAGCACCTCGCAGAGCCGAGAGTTAATGTCAAGGCCCGAAATAGAAGGCAAAGCATCACCCCAACGATCAAGCAGCGGACCTAGGGAGCACCAATTATCCCACCAAGTAAAAATAGATTTCCCATTACCCACAACAGAAAAGATAAAAGGTTTAACCACATTCCCGATTTTGAGAAGTCTTCTCCAGTTCCATGAACAGCTCGAAGACGGGGGTGATAGCCCAGAAGCTCCTATCCTTAAGAATATAAGCTTTAACCCAATCAGACCACAGGTTTCCCTCAGCATCAGAAAAAAGGAACCAAATATAACGAGCCATTAACACCCAATTCCAGGTACACAAAGATTTAATACCGAGCCCACCCTCCCTAAAAGGCTTACCAACATCATCCCACGAAACCGTAGCACAATAGGAGCCAGCAAGCTATCTAGACCAAAGGAACTGCCTCAACAATAGCTCAATGCTACGTAGGACACACTTAGGGAGAAACAGATGAGACGCCCAATAAACCTGCAAGGAGCACAACACAGCTTTAATAATCACCAGACGGCTAGCAAAGGAAAGATGGCGATGTTCCCAAGAGCCAATTCTCCTCACAACCTTCCCCACCAAAGGAGCACAATCCAAAGCGGAGAGTTTGGAGGTAATAAGAGGAATACCCAGATATCTCATGGGAAGGGAACCAATATTAAGACCAGTAAGATCCCTCAAAAGAGCCGAAGTATCAAAATCAACATCGGCCACAAACAAATTTCTATTCTCCAAATTGATACACAATCCGGACTGAGAAGCAAACCAATTAAGCACATGCATAAGAATCGAAAGGGAGTACCTATCACCATGAGAGAAGACAATGAGGTCATCAGCAAAGGCAAGATGGGATAACCGAGTTTTATCGCATCTCCAATGGTATCTAAACCTAGGAGCAACAGAAATGACGCTGATGAAGGAAGAGGAAAGGATCTCCATGGCCATAACAAATAGGTAAGGGGAGGGGAAAGAGGATCCCCTTGTCTGAGCCCCCGTTTACCAGGAAAGTACCCTTCAAGTTCACCATTAAACGCGACAGAGAACCAAGTGGACGAAATACAACCTCTAATCCAATCAATCATCCGAGGGTGAATATTAAAGGCAACCAAAGCCCTGAATAAGAAATCCCACTCCAAGGTATCATAGGCCTTTTTAATGTCAACTTTAATGGCACATCGAGGAGGACCCGAATTCAGATGGTACCCCTTAAAAAGCTCATGCACAAGTAAAATTTTGTCCCCAATACGACGACCACCAATGAAAGCAGATTGGGAGCAGCTACTAACATCAGGAAGAAAACTTTTCAACCGGTTAGCTAACAATTTAGAGATAATCTTGTAAACAATATTACAGCAAGAAATAGGTCTGAAGTCTCCCATAGAAGACGAATTAGGAACTTTTGGAATCAAAGTTAAAATAGTGGCATTCATCTCCCCCAAGAGGGAGCAGGAAGAAAAAAATTCACGAACAGCAAGGATAACATGCTTACCCACAATATCCCAGCACCGTTGGAAGAAGAAGGCATTCAAAACCATCAGGCCCAAGCGCCTTGTTGGGCTTCAACATAAAACAAACATCCCGAATATCATCATCACAAAAATCAAGACCCAAGCCAAGGGACAAAGCCTTAGGAAACACAATTAACCAGACCAAAGCCAGACCCATGGCCACTGTCAATCCGAGAAATACCAAACAAACCTTGGAAATAAGAAACAGCTTCTCAACTTAATCTCAGCAAGATCATGAGTCACAACCCCATCCGCCCGACAGATGGAGGAAATGTTGTTTCGATTGGCCCGCTTTTTTAATAACTTTGTGGAAATAAGCCGAATTACGATCACCCTGCAAGTTCCAATTATTTCTAGACGTTTGCCTAGCCAAGGACTCCTCACGGTCCAGACAATCCACAAAAATCTTCCTCAATCTTCCCTCCAAAACAACAAGGGAAGGATCAGAAGGTGTCCGCTGCCAGACGTAACTTGGCAATCATCAAGATCAGCTTTAGCAACCTCCACGGCGTGGAAAAACATTTGCCAGAGGCCGAGCATTCAGACTCTTAAGCTCCATTTTAACAATCTTCAACCTGCGCACCAAACGAAATTGATGGCTACCCCTGATAAAAGTGTTGAACGCACGCGCCACAATGGACTTGAATTGTTCGTGATCAGCCAGGGAAATTGTAAAATTTGAAAGAGATCCGCCGCCGAGGGATTGAAGACCCATATCCAAAATGCCAGGGCAATGATCAGAAGAACCAGGAGGAAGGAAAGATCCAGAGCTACGAGGGAACATCAAGAACCAACCTTCATTAACCATGATCCGATCAAGCTTACGTTGAATTAAGTCCCCAGAAAACTGTTGATTACACCAAGTAAGGAACCTACTAGAGAATCTAACATCATCCAACCCACAATCCCTACAGCAATCACTCATCTCCGCCATAGCCAACTGACGAGGAGGAGAGCCCAACGACTCATTAGCAAACCTGACAGAGTTAAAATCTCCCAGTAACAGTCCACGGAAGATCACCAACAATAAGAGCAAAGTCAACCAAATCAGCCCAAAGAGCACGACGATCACAAACATCATTATGACCAAAAACAGTAGAAACAAAAAAGTTCATACCCAAATTAAGCAATTGAACACGACAGTGGATAGCTTGGGGCAGATTTCCTCACAACACAAACATTCATACAAGCCGGATTCCAACCCACAAGAATTCGAAAATTAGAATGACAACCACAATTATCAATGACATCCCACCCAGGGAAAACACTAGCAAAAATGCGAGCAAGACTTCTGCCCTTAATTCTAGTCTCAATAATCCCCAAGAAACTTAATTTACATCTCGCAACAAAACTCTTAACATCAAGATGCTTGGACTTATCGTTGAGACCCCTAACATTCCAAACTGCAAAATTAATCATCAGTAGATATAGAAAGACGCACCCTGGATAAAATCCCACCACGAGAAGCTTTAGATTTTCTCTTCGCCTTGTTCTTCTTTTTTTTCTTCTCCACAAGACCAGACTAAGATCCAGTAACAACTATGCTACCATCAGGCAACACCTGATCCCGAAGATCAAGGAGGGAAGAGCCCAATGTCACTGATTCCCCGTCGGACTCGGAAACCGAATTTCCCAAGGAAAGGAAAGAGTTAGAGATAGGGACCGGAACAACGGATTGGAGCACCATGGGGCTGCTAGCAACAGGCAACACTCGAGCAGGAGAGGGTGAAGGATGAGGGCAAGAACGCCCAACTGAGCCAGCAAGGGGTAAGTGAGCTTCATTGAGACCAATAACAGTCGGAATTAACAACTCAATAGGGCCCTAGTTACCAATGACAATATTAGACAACACACCACAATGCAAAGCACGATTATTAGGCAGGGTAGAAGGAGTGCTCAAAATTTTAGGATCAGTAGGAGCCGAAGGACGCGAAGGGCAAGCTGGCTCAAGATGCCCCGAAGGTTTTACAACAAGAGCACAACAAAGGTTTCCCTTGGTACTCAACATGAATTTCCACAGAATGGCCAAACTCCTCACCATTCTTAGAGTGAAGAGCTAAATCAAACGAATCAATAAGAGGGAGATTGGCGTCCACCTCCACAAAAATTCGCATGAACGAAAGGTGTTTCTTCTGCATAGTCAATGCATCCACATGTAATGGCTTACCCACTGCGCTAGCAACATGACAAAAACCATCATAGTTCCAATGTTCCAAAGGGACATTAAAAAACTTCACCCATATTGGAACCTTCGTATGCACTTCCTTAGAAAGAACCATACCCGGCTTCCACCTCGCAAGAAAGATCATACGACCTGATAAATGCCACGGACCACCCTCAAGAACCCTAATGCAAGAATCACAATCACGAAGCCTGAAGAAAAAGAAACCACGATCATTGGACAGAACCTCCTCAAGGCCTCTATTACCCCAGATTTTCTTCGCCAAAATATTAACAGCAGAGTACGGTAAACTTTTCTTATCCACAAAATATCCAACAAGACAACACTCTCATTCCTTAGCCGCCAAGATAGCGGCATCCAAAAGAGGAGAAACAGTCAACCGCCCACCAACAAAATGAGGTTTTCGATAAGAAAGACTAGCCCCAATACCACTTAGGGGACCACCCAAACTAACCACTTTGCTAAAAGAGCCTTTGGACAGAGGGCCAAAGCCAGCAACACCAGCTGGAACAGAGGCAACAGCATCATTCAAAACCACCGTATCCTGAGCTCCACAACCCTGCACAGAGGAACCAAGACAAACCAGAGGAGGTGGCACAACCGGCTCCACACCTGCAGGGTCAATAGAAGTAGCAACACGGTCCGACATCACCTCTAGCGCCACATGCGCGATCAACAACAACTCCACAGAACGAGAAAGCACAGAAGCAGTAACAGCAGGACAACCAGAAGAATTCCCAGCAGGGGAAATAGAGACAGGAACCAGGTCCGACACCACCGTCGGCGCCTCCTGCGAGAAAGACAAAGCATCCACAGAAGGAACGGAAGGACGGCCCGACGTTCCCTCCACAGAGTTGAGGAAAATAGCACTCAGAACCTTGCCATCGACAAGGCGAGACCCATACCTCACATCACACAAGGTAGGGGACGACACCAGAGAAGAGGAAGAGGCCAGGGGAGGAGGTAAGGGATCGAACATCCCATCCACAACAAGGGAATGCTTGGAAGAGCCAGGAAGGGATCGAGGAAAATCAGAGGAGGGGGGAAGGGGATGGGAGGGGAGGAGACAACATGGAAAAAAAGGGGGCAGGGATATCAGAACAGAAGATTAAACCCGAAGGACAAAAAGATCCCCCAACATCGCCGAAAGGAACAAACTAGGATCAACGAAGGCAACAGAAGAAGATGAAGAGCAGAAAGGGATGGGGTGGGGGGAGGGAGGAGACGACGAGGAAAAGGGAAGGAAGAAAACAAGGAGACTGGCCCGAACAGAAGAGCGCGTGAGGGCTTTACTGTTCCCCCAACCGAAAAACAAACCAGAAAGAGAAAGGGAACGCTTGTAAACAAACCTAAACCCGAGGAAGAGGATGGGGAGGGGAGAAGATGACCAAAAAGATAGCAGAGAGGCTGGCCAGAACGGAGGAAACCGGAAGGGGATTACTGTTCCTCCGACAACGCCCAGCGCTCAACGCACCACAACATAATGAAAAGGATCAAAACCAGAGTAAGGGGGAGGGGAAGGGAGGGGTAGAAGACGACCTGGAAAGAGGGCAGGGAGACTGGCCAGATCGGAGAAGACCAGAAGGGGCTTACCGAAAAAGGAGGCTCTCTTTGATCTTTTCCATTTCCTTCTCCTTTAATAGACTCCAATAGACAACACTAAATCAAAAAGTGTTGTCTATTAGTTCTTAAAATATTGAAAAAAAAATAAGGTACACATTTATGGGATCATAGATGACAGTTTTAACTAAAAGTATCATCTCTCAAAATAAGATGACAGTTTTAATCTAAACTGTCATCTGATAAGTGTTATGTATAACTAAAAATGGCATAGTGCACCCACCTTATTTCTTTCATTGAATTATCAATTCAGATCTAAAGGAACAAATATGAAAAACAGACAGATCCAATTATGTTGAATTTTATGAGCAAATGCTGTTATTTATGTTGGAGAAATACTTACCAACTTTTTCCTCTACACCCACATATCTCGTTCGCCCAACTCTGATAGGATACTAACTTGATCACACCTTGTCGATTGTGTTTCATGGAGTTCCATCCATTATGGATCTAATCTTGGGTTCAAAAACATGTCCCAATGTCCTTGGTCAATAAAGTCATAAATGGCAGAGGGCTCCTTGAGTGCTTCCATGTCATCTAGGTAAAGTAGCACGTAAGTTGTCGTTAAAGTTGATTTGAATTGCCTCTATCTTTATGAAGTTCTAGACATCAATTTTTTTTTCTTCTGGAGGTAAAACAAATGTCGTCTATATATAAACATCATTGTCATATATATAACATTGATGAATAAAAAATAATAAGAATATAAAATAAGTTTGGCAATACGATGAAAATGATACTTACCTATGACAGGACCCGTCCCAACTGGACTTTGATAACCGTGTCCGGTACTGCTCTCGTCTGACAAGTCAACTGAAGTCTCAAAACTACCCCTCAGCACCTGTCAGATAAGGGATAACTGCATTGATTTCCACTCATGCCTCTGCCTCTCAATCAGGCCCGAACGTCGTGCCACGACCTGGAGGGTCATAAAAACATAAAAGGTATGAGTGTACAAAAATAATATCATTTGAAAATACATTTCAAATAGACTATTTTCCCCTTCAGTTTATCAAACCATGCATGCATAGGGTAAAATATATGAATAACCATCACCTGCTTTCCAGCCAAATCACATGAAAACACTAACCTGGCTACAAAGACCAAAATCCGTACTCATTAGCAGTACACAAAGAAAACACAATCAACATCAAATCGCACGACTCAAGTGCACAATCAATCACACAATCACATCCGCACTACGCGTAGGCAATATTCCGTGCCTCAATCATCTGGGAAGCCACCCTTAGCTCCAACTGCCCAGGCACACATATCCCCGAGCATTAGTCGTTTGGGAATCACCCCGAGCTCCGACTACCTGGGCCCCGAGTGTCAGCCGTCTGGGAATACCCCCTAGCATCGGCTTCCTGGGAACAATCACAATCATATCCCCCGAGCTCCGGTCGTCTGGGAAATACCCCTAGCTTCGACCATCTGGGAACTCATAATCACAATGAAAACTATCTCGAGATTGCATCCCAAAACATTTCAATCAAATCCTTGACTTCAAACCAAGTCAAAATCATTCCCGACAGGGTCTCAAGCCTAAATGTCATTTACACGTAAATCCGTAAAATCTCATTTGAAAACATTAAAATAACCCAAAAACCATCATTGACTCACCAACTAAGTCAAAATATCCTTTTTAAAATCTTTTTGACTCCGGGCCTTGATAAGTCACAAATTAAGCATCATTTCAATGTTATTTCTTATCCGTTTACTTATCTTTTGATTATCATCATTCAAACAATAGGAGAAAATGATCTCTTTTGTGAAGTTTGTGCAGATTGCTTAGTTGAGGTTTAAATCATGTTTTACAATGAAATGTGATCTTTTCGAGGCTAAATATTTAAGGACTCATAAAGGGCCTCATCATCTCTCATTTACATGACCAAGATCCACCAAGACCCTAAAAGTCACGGCCTAGCCCCTAGAAGCGCACAAAATGCAGTTAAAGGTGTTTTAGGGGGTTTACTTGTGCATTAAGTAACTTTGGACGAATTTTCCTACCTTTCTCAATGAGGAATGACATGGATTGACTTGGATAAGAAGACTTAATTATATTCCTAATCAGATCTTGAAGTTAAAGAGGCAAGAAACAAGGAAAAAGGAAGTTTCTTGGAAATTAAGAAACCATCTTGTACATGGCTAGGGTTAATTAACTTCCCTAGCCGCAATTTATCATGTTTCCTTTATTTTAGGGCAATGTAATCTGATTTAGGATAGCATTAAATGAATTCCTAGTTAAAGATAAAGTCAAGAAGTGGAAAGAAGGAAGGAAAGGGACTCCTTGTACAAGAAGGATACAAAAAACGGCCAACTATGGTTTTTCACAAAAACAAGGAGTTTTCCTCCTTGTTTTGGGGCTGTTTTCCCTTTTCTTTGAGTGAGATGTTAGGACAGGTGTTTGGGGTTATAAATAGATGTTTTCTCATTTTTTTTTGGGGCCGAATTTACCTCTTGAAGGTCCCCAAAACTCTGTCAAAATTAGTACTTCAATCCATGTTCTTAGTTTAGAGTTTTGTAATTTAATTCAAGCACTCTTTATAATTCAAGCATCTTCAAATTCAGCACGTCTACCTTGAGGGAGTTTTCCTTCATCTCTTTTATTCATTGTCCTTTTATGATTTCTTGCTTTATTTATATTTGTGCACCTTTTAATTATGTGCTTGTTTTATTCAATAATGTTTGAGTAGTGTAAGTAAGGCTAGGGTTACTTGAAGCCCTAGCCATGTTAGTTCGTGTTTCATTTCTGGCTCATGATTATGATTGCTATGAATGTCTGGATTTGTTGGATTACTGCGTTTCATGAACTCAATTTATGTTTATAAGCTTAGCTACCTTATTTGTGTATAATTGTCGATGTAATTACTTGACGGATCACCTCGATGTTTGTGTTCACCCTGCAATTTATAGCATCACATTTAAAAGGGGGAATCTTATTCATAATCTAAACTCATGACTTCCTAGGTCTGTCACGACCCGGCCCATCTAACACAATATTGTTCGTTTTGGGCCCAACCCTCACGGTTTTGTTTTCAGGAGCTGACGTACAACTTCCCAGTAGGTCACCCATCATGGGATTGCACCAGCCTCAACTCGCTTAACTTTGGGGTTCCAATCCCCCCCAAAGCCACTGAGCTCCCAAAAGGCCTTGTGTTAGATAGATACGTGTCCACACATATAAGGTACTTCACCTTTCCCTCCCCGAGCGATGTGGGATCGTTCACCGATCTTACCTTCCCAAGCTCACAGGTCTTGCTCACTTTTCTTGCTTCTCAAGCTCACGGGTCTTGCTCACCGTTTTAGCTTCCAAGACCGGGTCTTACAATCCACCTCCCCTTGGGGCCCAGCGTCCTCGCTGGCACACTTTCGGTCGGGGTGCGGCTCTGATACCATTCTATCACGACTCGGTCCATCTAACACAATATTGTCCGCTTTGGGCCTAGCCCTCACGGTTTTATTTTCGGGAGCTCACGTGCAACTTCCCAATAGGTCACCCATCATAGGATTGCACCAGCCTCAACTCGCTTAACTTTGGGGTTCCAATCCACCCCAAAGCCACTGAGCTCCCAAAAGGCCTTGTGCTAGATAGGTGTGTGCCTACACCTTTAAGGCACACTACCATCCTCTCCCAGACCATTCCCCCTCGCAGGAATGTGGGTTTGTTCATCGTTCCCTCCAGGACATGGGTCTTACAAGTGTAGTGTCATTAAATCTTCTTTATGTTTCATGCATTATCATGCACTATCGATAATAGTTGTTTAAGGGCGGGCACATCACACTTAAACATACAATCTAAGAGAAGATAATATGTGTGGGGTGAACCTTCGTTGGACCCCTGCACGGGTACTTAATTCAGATACATGCATAATAATCTAATCAAGGAAATCTAACGGAACTATAATTGGTAAAGGTGGATAGAAACCCTAGCTCGACTTAGTTAGTTATTATTAGTTAATTTATTTCATTCATAAAACATAACAAACCCCCCATTGCATTTTAATTACTCCACTTAAGTCAATTGAGTTAAACGGAATTGGATATCATTGAGCAAGTTTTCGTGGGATCGACCTTTGCTTGCATCTATACTATCTACACGTCTTGTGCACTTGCAAAGTTTATTACACGTAGAGATTTTTCCTAGTACATTTTTTGTGCTTGGTAAAATTTCTATCAGGCCTAGCACAAAACATCAATTGCACATTCCTCGCAAAATGTGTCCGAAAGACCGATTAAAATAATCATTAATCACAATTAATCATGCCAAATCACCATGACATCATTGCAAACCAAATCATGCAATCAATCATGTAAAACATTTAACTATGCTTGCATAATAGTTTATAAAACAAACGTCCACTCACACACCGTCCAAATCGGTCAATTATGAGCTGCACGTTTTTCCGTAATTTCCGATATTTTCCAGGAATCATGAATCCTGTCCAAAATCATCATTAAGGGTCACTAATGACTCAATTAATATCATATTAATTTCCCATAATTTTCCGGAAATTAATTACGAATTAAAAACGTAACATAAGCCTTCGGACCCTCGAAACAATATCGAAACGGTGTCCGATTGACTCGAAACCAACGCCAAAATGTTCGTTACATTGCATAGAATAAAATTCATGTTTACCTCACCTCTAGATTCCCGCTCACGCGCCCCCACGCGCCATGTACTGTTCCAGCTACAGCCGTCTTCCTCACCCGCTTGTCTGTAAAACAGGTCCGGTTGGCCCGCGGCTTGATCCGACTCAATACCCATAAATTCTGCATCATTTCTTTCAATTAATTCATCTAACATCATCGGTTAAGCCTTAATTAGAGGTATGTGATTTCAATTACACAAATACTTACCTCAATCTATTCGATTCAAAGATGAGTATTCGAAGGACACCCGAGCACTGTTCATCCTCCAATTTCGTTCAAACTTGATTGTTTTCTTTCAATTGATGTATCAAGAAGCTTCGTGGGATCCTAATAAACATGTTTCCAAGGCCAATTTCAGCCTCCGTGGGATCAATTCAAAGGCTAAATGACGTCAAGTTCTTTCATTTTTGCAGTGGGTCGACTCGAATTGATCCTAGAAGGCTAAATGTAAAGCCAATTGCAGTGTTTGTGGTTTCTAATTTCAAATTCGAAAATTGATCAATTCGAATTTCAAGGATTTGGGTTTGGGGTTTGGGGTTTAATTCCCCTTCATTCTCTTTTAATTCTAACTCGTTTTCCTCTCTGGATTTTGTCCCACCATCTCACTTTTCATAATTGCCCTCACCTTTTACGAATTGTTGAAGGTAAATTTTGAACGGTGCTAATCTCCCACCATGGATGAATAAGCCACAACCATTCCATTTTTGTTGCCACGTATAGCCCAGCCATCCATACCATGAGGTGACAGATGTCACTCACACAACTGTATGACTCACCAAGATGGTCGACTCATCACATCCCAGCCCAAAATAACCTTTTTGCCCTTTAACAAAAAATGACCATAATGCCCCTAGCATTTCTAGGTCCGTAACTTTTCCATTCGAACTCCGATTGGCGCATGCCGCCTGTCTACGGATTCAGCGTCGCGAGACCTACCCAACATTCTTTACGGCCAGCCCAAAAGGTGTCCCGATCAAAAAGTTAACTTTCGGCCCCCATAACCAAGGGTAAAATTGTCATTTCTTTCCAATTTTTCTAAATTTTCCTTTTTCGAATTTCCGGGCCGTCACAACCTAAATCTCAATCTAGAGTTTCTTCTTTAGAGAAGCATCCACTTTGTCCCACGAAGCAAAGGAAATTAGGATTAAATTTCGAGCCACCACACCTGTATAAGATTTATATTTGCATCCAATGACACCTAGTGCTTGCCTATGTGAGTTGAAATTAACAACTATGTTTTCCCATTCCTTTTATTCTTTTGAATTTCATGCATAGCTATTAGCCAACGAGTTAATCGAGCATCACTCAAAAGTGTAGAAATAGAATGTCACTCTCCTCATGAAACAAATTTGGGTCGTTGTGAAGCTTTCAACACAGCATTTTCCATTATTCTTTTTGAGCCTTGGGTTTCTTCTTTTGCATGCTTTGTCTTGTCATCAATCTCCATGGTCGAACTTCCTTGTTTTCGCTACACATGTAGAGCAGAATGTATAAAGTGAATGCAAATTAATGTATAAGAAATTCAAAATGTAGAAAGTGAATGTAGAATGTAGAATGAATGAAACAAGTAGAAAATCATAATGAATAAATACAACAAGACTAAAAAAAAAGAAACAGACCTTCTTGTTGTACAACCCACAAATTTAGAAGCTTCAACATATTTCAACATAAAGTAAGATCTAATACCTTAACACTAGAGTGTTATATTGCTATTTTTTTTCTGGTTCGAAACTTATAGACCCTAATAGTTTTTTCGGACGTTCTAGAAGATCCCTCATCAATGTCATATTTGTATTTATCAACTGGTGGCAATCCATTTCTAAACAAATGGTGCCCAAGTACAGTGTCTTTAATCTCATCATCACGGGAATAGACTCTAGTTGGGATTGGAAGGACGACTAACCAACCTTCATTTGAAGGGTCATCAATGTAAAATACTTAACTCACTTGGGTAGCCACCACAAATTCATCATTTCTAAAATCTCTCCTTTTTGAGATTAACCAAAGTTAATCCCCCATCACTTTTTCTACCTTTTTCATTTTCAACCTATGCACACTTGAGTAACGAAATTTGAAATTGATGATAATTCAACTCTCATATTTCTTCGATAACTCCATAAAATTTCATACTAGAAACAATTGGATTCTTATCATTTGCACTCGACACTTGCATAGTGCTTTCCACTATGGAGACACTGCAACTGTCAGGACCCGACCCTCCTTGGTCAAGACCCGACTCATCTAGCACGATATTGTCCGCTTTGGGCCTCCTTGCCGTTGCCCTCCTGGTTTTGTTTTCGAGAGCTCACAATGCAACTTCCTAGGGGGTCACCCATCATAGAATTGTAGTAGCCTCAACTCGCTTAACTTTGGAGTTCCAGCCTAACCCAAAACCAATGAGATCCCAAAAGACCTCGTGCTAGATAGGTGTGTGCCTATACCGTTAAGGCACACCACCAATCCCCTACAAGACCATTCCCCTCGCAGGAATGTGGGATCATTCACCATTCCCTCCATGACACGGGTCTTACAATCCACCCCCTTAGGGCCCAGCGTCCTCGCTAGAACACTTCGCAGTCGGGTCTGGCTCTGATACCATTTTGTCAGGACCCGACCCTCCTCTGTCAAGACCCGACTCATCTACCATGATATTGTCCGTTTTGGGCCTCCTTGCCCTTGCCCTCACAGTTTTGTTTTCGAGAGCTCACAGTGTAACTTCCCAGGGGGTCACCCATCATAGAATTGCACCAGCCTCAACTCGCATAACTTTGGAGTTCCGACCAAACCCAAAACCAATGAGCTCCCAAAAGGTTTTGTGCTAGATAGGTGTGTGCCTACACCTTTAAGTTACACCACCAATCCCCTCCAAGACCGTTCCCCTCGCATGAATGTGGGATTTTTCACCGTTCCCTCCAGGACACGGGTCTTACAGTAACCCTGTTATTCTGGACATCATGCTAAATATCATGAGATTTGGCGTGATAATAGTAAACATTTATAGCATAACCTTTAAATTTAAAAACACTCTTTCGTGGTCCTTGAGATAACGGCTTCACAATGTCTGACACCTCACATTTGCATATCTTTAATTATATTGCCAACCTAGAATAATACCTTTTAGTGCATTAATATTCAGTGGTACAAACCTAAGACCATTACAAAGGGGAAATTAATCACTCACCCTATTACGAAACCAACCAATAAGCTTTCAGTTGTGCTGAACTTGTATCCACTTTTCATTAATTCCTTTTGTTGAGTTAGTCTCCTTAAAAACCCCTTATGTTCTCTACAAAGTACGTGTTAAGTGTAGATGTTGTTAATAATGTGAAGGGAGTAAATTGTTTTAAACCTTAGAAAACACAGAGTTAAAAAACTTATAGTGTGTAAGGATCAACTTTACATGTGTTATCCAAGATGGTACGATGAGATTGCTCCCATTTATCCAGTGGAACATATTCTATTGTTGCACTTGTTAATGCTCCATTAATGTTTTCTAGCTCCACACGGGATGTAGGAACCCAATTGTATTTAACTTTTCCATATACTCTGAACAAAACTCCATAAAATCTTCAACAAGCTTTCGTTCTGCAATGCAACCTTCCGGACAAGCTCGATTGTGAACATTACTACTCAGTATTTTCATGTACCTTTCAAATGGGTACATCCATCTAAAAATACAGATCCACACAATTTAACCTCTCTAATAAGGTGCACAGTTAGATGGATCATCGGATCAAAGAATGATGGGGGAAAGAATTGCTCAAGCATACACAATGTGCAAACTAGATCTGATTGTATCTTATCTAGCTAGGTACATCCACCACTTTTTTTGCATAAATCATTAAAGAAAAAGCAAAATTGGGTTATGGCATATCTAACTTGAGCTGGAAGCACACCACGTAGTACAATCGGTAGCAATTGTTGCGTCAATAAATGAAAATCATGTGACTTTAGACCATATTTGAAGAGTAGCCTTAAAACACTTTTATACTCATAAATGGTTTGCACATTGATGTTTTCTCCTTCTGTTTCAATGTGCACATTGAAGGAGGCAAATAAGTTCTTGTTCCCCAACCTTGGGTGCAAAATCAATTCTTAACCCCATTTCAATAAGATCCAAACGAGATGCCACACTATCTTTTGATCTTCCTGGAATATTCAACAAATTAGATAACATACACTCACATACATTTTTCTCAATGTGAATCACATCCAAACAATGACAAACATAATGTGACTTCTAATAGGGAATGTCAAAGAAAATCGACCTTTTCTTCCAACAATTAGTACATCCATCATCTTTATTTTTTAGGGAACTTTCCATACTCATATTTGATATTTTTGACTACCTCCCACACTTGCTCCACATTTAGAGGTACTGGGGCTGACTCAAGTTCTTTCTTACCATTAAACTCTTCAGTTAGTTTTCTATAAGGATGAAAACGTGCCAAGAATCTCTGGCAGCTAGTGTATGCCATTTTACTTCTATGTACCAACCTTTCCGTAAATGTTTTCTCGCTGAAAATTGGGTATCCACAATACCCTCTTTTCAGACAACCAGCCAAACATCCATAGGCTAGGAAATCATTAATTTTCCATAAAAGGACAACTCTTAAGTGAAGGTTTGCTGCTGATACGCATCATATACTCCCTCCACTCCATTCCACAATGTTCCTAAATCTTCAATTAAGGGTAACAAGTAGACATCTATATCATTCCCAACATGTTTAGGACCATAAATTAATAAGGTTAACATCGTGAACTTCCTCTTCATGCACAACTCTGGAGGAAGGTTATAGGTTACCAAAATGATAGGGAAGCAACTATATTTACTATGTGGATTTATCCCATTATCCAAAAAGGGATAGCCTAAGGTACCTTGACTCACTTCCAAATTCACCCCATTTATGGTCAATCATCATCCAAGAAGGAGAATCTGCTCTATGACACAAGTGTCCATCCTTTATACGGCCTTCTTTATGTGTAATGACCCGTTCTGGAAATTGGGATTAGATTAGTTGTTAATGGTGGATTAGTGAAGTTAATCGGTGATTAGTTGGATACGGTCGGACGGACAATGCGAAATGACGATTTTACCCTTGGAATGGGCAAAATGTTGACTTTTAGTTCGGATGGTCAAATGGACTTTGACCGATAACCGTGACGTAATTTGGGACGTCACAAGTTCATAGACAGGGTGGCACGTCCGATTCCGATTTTCGAGGAGGAAGTTATGACGTTTGGAAGTTCAGGGGCACTTTGGTAATTTAGCTTAAAAAAGGGGCTATTGTTGACTTTTCAAACGACATGGAACTTTCTCGTAATTCGAGGACCGTTAAGTAGGTCTCGATTCCCTGAGTACAACGACACGCAACATGTTGCCATCAGACTTCGAATGGTTGAGGTATTGGTCTAAATTAGCGAAGGGCAAAATGGTAATTTATACAAGTAGGGGCATTTTGGTCTTTTCACTACCTAAGGATCTGTGCCCAATAAAATGGTGCCACCTGGTGACTTGAGGAAGGTGCCCATTGGTTTTGAGACACTTGTCCTTTGCTGGAAGGGTGTGGAAACCTCCTCCACCATCTCCTTTGAATTTAGGACGATCTTGGAGTTGTGCTTTGTCTTGTAGGAGTTGTGCAGGACGTGTGTGGTCTGTGGTTGCATACATATAGATATTGGACTTGGATCAGATTTGGAAGGGATTGTTCCGGGAGACAGGTAGTTCAGTCTAGAGGTTGGATTGATCGCTGGGCTTCAAAGTGAAACATGTTTGTTTTGAGATGACCCTAGTGCGATTGGGACGATCTTGCCAGGAACTAAAAGTTGGTTGAGTTGATTCACAGGGAAAGATGTGGTGACAGTATGGGCACTGTCAGGATACTTTGGATTGGCAGGTGATGGACACTGGGTAGGAGACCCAGGTATAAGATCAGTTGGATACCCCCAGTTAAGTACGAAAGTTTGAGAGTCAGAATTTCGGGGGCGAAATTCGTTAAGGGGGGTAGATTGTAACGACCTGTCCTGGAAATCGGGATTAGATTAGTTGTTAATGATGGATTAGTGAAGTTAATCGGTGATTAGTTGGATACGGTCGGACGGACGGTGCAAAATGCCGATTTTGCCCCTAGAATAGGCAAAATGTTGAGTTTTAGTTCGGACGGTCAAATGGACTTTGATCGATGACCGTGATGTAATTTGGGACGTCACGACTTCGTAGACAGGTGGCACGTCCGATTCCGACGTTTGAGGAAGAAGTTATGACGTTCGGAAGATCAGGGGCACTTTGGTAATTTAGCTTAGAAAGGGGGCAATTGTTGACTTTTCAAACGACATGGAACTTTCTCGTAATTTGAGGACCATTAGGTAGGTCTCGATTCCCTGAGTACAACGACAGGCAGCATGTTGCCATCGGACTTCGGATGGTTGAGGTATTGGTCTAAATAAGCGAAGAGCATAATGGTAATTTATACAAGTAGGGGCATTTTGGTCTTTTCACTGCCTAGGGTTCTGTGCCCAGTAAAATGGTGCCACCTGGTGACTTGAGGAAGGTGCCCACTGGTTTTGAGACACTTTTCCTTTGCTGGAAGGGTGTGGAAACCTCCTCCACCGTCTCCTTTGAATTTAAATGATGATCGTGCATACTGAGTTTGATGAAGAACAGAGAACAGAGAGTGGGTGTGTGAGAATGTGAGGATTCAAACCTCTTCCATGAGTGATCTTTTGCCCTTTCCGTCTAAAGGAGAATAGGAGAGGATGGTCAGACAAGGGCTACGATAGGCACTGCGACTCACGACGGCGAGAGGTGGAGAAGAATTGTGAGGAACAGTGAGTTCCTCTGTTTTGAGTTGGAATGGTGAACTTGAATTGAAGGGGTAAA
This sequence comes from Prinsepia uniflora, assembly GCA_032719365.1. Classification (NCBI taxonomy): domain Eukaryota; kingdom Viridiplantae; phylum Streptophyta; class Magnoliopsida; order Rosales; family Rosaceae; genus Prinsepia; species Prinsepia uniflora. Next base: position 20,607,089 of record CM064874.1, read on the forward strand.
GAGCACAATTGTTAAGTATATAAGGCTTGTAGGGGGCTAGGAGTTGATTGGACAAAGAATTGAGGCTCGCCGCGGCCGGTAGCCGTGAAACCGACGAGGTAAGGTTTGTGATTCAAAAATGGTAACTACTGTTTTGATGCTTGATAGTCGAATTAAGTAATTGGGATTTGTTTTGGAGGTTGGAAAGGAATGAATGGACCTGGAAAAATGGAGTTGGATGGCCGGAATCGTGGAACAGAGAAGGGGGCCAGTTCGATTTTTTGCACCTTGCTTGGGAAGGTAAGATTTTGGTTTCCTTTTTCTGATTTAAGGCTGTAGATGTATAGGAAACGGATGGATGAACCTAATGGATTAAAAAGGGATGAAAACATGCCAGAATTGAACAGGTTAAGACCTTGGACCGTCTGGCCGATTCAGATCGGTTCAAACCCGGTCTGTATCAAGGAAGGGGATGATGAACAGTAGACGCATGGCTCCCACGCGCAGCCCCTTTGGGCGGCGCGCGAGGGCGCGTGGAGCTCCTTTTGAGAAAGTTTCCGTCACGACTTTTAAAGTATTTGATGTAACGAACATTTTGGGGATAGTTTCCAGTCATTCGGACATCGTCTCGATAAGTTTCCGGAGGTCCGAATATTTTAGGGCGCGTTTAAAAATAGTTAAAAATTCGAGAAAATTACGGAGTTTTCGTATGAGTATTAGGAAGTAGTTAGTGACCTTGTTATGGGATTTGGACAGGTTTGGGAAAGCCAAGCATAGTGGATTGGCCGGGAACGACATAGGTGCGCGCGTATCGAGGCGACTATGCTATGGTGTGTGAGTGGACTTTGCTTTCTAACTCTTGATGCATGCATATATGTTATTATATGTTTTCTATGCGTGAATCTGTGATTTGATTTATGATCTTGATGGTTTACGATTTTACACGTTTTTCGAGGTAATTTACGAAATTTCACTTTTTACGAGATTTCGCACGATCTTGTGTTTTGACTGTGGTTTTAATGATTTGATTTCGGGATTTGAAATATGATTTGAAAAAGGATTTCAGAAAAGAGATTTTGGGCTTCGAGCCCTAATCATGTGATTGAGATTTCAGATTTGGTTTTCGAGATTTGGAAAGGGGAAGTCTGGATTTGGGTTCGGGACAGTGGTTCCGGATGCCGGCTTACGAAATCGTTGTTGGGAATTCGGATGAGGATTTTCTATGGTTTTCATGGTTGCTTGAAAAATGGTTTTGGGTTTAAAGACCCGGAAAAATAGAAAACCCACTGGATCTGGTTTTGAGTTTAAAAACTCGGATTGATTGACATGGGGAGACCCCTGGATTGATATGTTTTGAGTTTAAAGACTCGGTATATGTTTTAAGTTTAAAGACTTGGTATATGTTTTGAGTTTAAAGACTCGGTGATTGTGATACCCCCCGAGGCCTGTGATTGTGTTTTGAGTTTAAAGACTCATTGATATCCCGGGAAGGCCTGGTTATTTTGCGCATGGTTTTGAGTTTAAAGACTCTGGCTCACTTGAGATCTAGTAAACTTGTATGTTTGTTGTTTTTACTGGGTTTCCAATGTTTTGGACACTGGCTCGGATGGATTGGATTTGACGAGTTTTGGGACTGAGTTCCCGGATTTGAGATTGATTTGAGATTTGAGGCTGAGGCCTGGATTTGAATAACAGATTTGATTCGGGTTTTCAAATGATTTTCAATGGTGGTTTTTGATATGAATGGTTTCATGACTTGGATTGATATGCATGCATTGGTTTTGTAAATGAAGGGTATAAATGTAATTGTTTTATTGAACTGTTTTTGAACTAGACTTTGTATTTGTCCACTCACGGTCTTTTCATATTTTTGATACCCTCCAGGTTGTTGCGGTACAGGCTGTTGGTCGAGAGAGACGGAGACATCACACCCGAGATCCACAATAGTTTCGACGCACTCTTGGAAGTCCGGATACTTTGAGGACGGTTGGATCGAGAATCCCTTGTCTAACTTACGTGTCACATGGAGGTTGGACGTCAGTTTAGCCTTCATGTCATGCGTAAGTTAGACGGGAGCAGGATTTAGCCCTTAATCCCAGGGGATTAGGGGTAGGTCCTGACAATTGGTATCAGAGTGAGGTTTCGTGTGTTCTGCGCGAGGATTGGTTCCCAGAGTCGTGGGTTCATTGACTTGGGTGGTGTGATGCTATTGTGGATGTGATGTCTCGACGCGAAACAGCCCGTCAGCAACCTGGATGCGATAGTGATAGTACGTTCATTGTGGTTAGTTAGCAGCGATTGGTAGTGTCAGAATGTTAGTCGCTCGATATGCGGTCTGAGGTATGACGTACGTCGGCTTAAGGCTGGAACGGTTAGTGCGTTGGCACTGGTTTTGCTCGATTGATGGACCATAAGGGTCGGAGATACGCTAGCAGAATTAACTAGGATGGTAGCCAGTGAGCTACGGATGAGTAGGTACGTGGGCCAATGAGGCTGGTTGACGGTGGCCGGATGGTATTTAGATGTTAATAGTATGGACTTGTGACCATTTGGTCTGATTGTTCGAGCTTGGTTTGGTATATCAACGAGTAGCAGGATGCCGTGAGTGGCAGGGTTTAGGATATTTCCCCGTAGTGATGGATACTGGTTGATGTTGGTGAGTAGAGTCACGATATCGACTGGTCTTAGTCAGGCGTGACGACCCGAGTGGTAAGGTGGTGGTGAACCAATGGCAGTTGCGGGTTTGGATAACCCGAACGACATGGATGGTTTGAGAAACCCCGTGGGAGTACTAGGGCTGGATTGTGAGTTCCTTGAAGAGGAACCCAGAGGAAGTGCATACTGTCGGACACCTGAGTTGGTGGAAGTGGCTTGGGCCGACTTACGGCTCGATTGGGATGATGCTGTTAGCCGAGGTAGGGAATGGTTGATGGACGACTCTGGACGAGTCCAGTGTTGGGTACTCAGAGTATTGGACTCTAAGTGAGGTTAGTTTCCCTACCCGAGCGAGGGATAAGAGTTTGGCTCGGTAGGAGCAGAGGATCGGAACTGATGGACTGGGACCGTTAATCAAGCCGGAAGATTTGATGACCATTGGTAGGTCATGTATCAAGATGAATGGTCAGGATGTTGTTGGTTGATCAGAGTAGAACAGTGAAAGCGCGGTGGACCTAGGCTTCGTTTCGAGTCGGGCTAGGTTTGAATGGTCGGGGTTGAGCGCTCGTGAGGATGGTACTAGTAGACTTTCCCCTGGCATGTTGGTATATGTCGGTCGGTGTCGAGGATGACACTGAGTGAGTGGCGACTTCGAGAGTGGTAACGGGGGAGCTCGAGGTCAGTGATTGAGGAATGATGATGCTGAGGGTTGGTGACTCGTATCCTAGCAGGTGCTTGGATGTGCACATATGGTGTTAACCAACATGTGAGTTAGTTGATGAGTTGGTTTGGGTACGGACACGTGGCCGTTATCTGTAGAAGTTGAGGAGCGCCTAAGGATAGTGGAGTTGACGTTTGGACGGTTTGTCCAATGGTGGTATTCAAGTTGCGGATTAAGTTTCATGGTTGGGAAAAGGTGGACATACTTCCAACCTGGATGGAATCTCAGAATCAGAAGACGATGAGAAACTGTGGTTGGTTTCGAATTGGAAATTTGGTTGTGTGGTGGATACTCTAGAGTTGAGTTGGGGAAACTCGTGGTTGAAATGCCAGGATTAGTAAAACCCCATTTAAGTGTGGACACTTGTGTTAAGTTCAGAAGTAGAAAAGTACTTGGTGACGCCGAGTGTAGCGAGTGTTAGGAGATGGTTCCGTTAAAGGATGACAGAATGAATGGAAAATGAGTGGTTATAACTGATCGATATGAGGTTATTGAAGAGAAACCTCAATCTAGACGTGCGGTATGGAAGATCGGCTGGATTTGATACAGTGGTCTGAAACTTAGGCAGAAGGATCCACGCATGAGTAAGTGGATCGGGACTGGAGTGTTTTTTACTCAGGATTGAATATGGTGGATCAAGGGAATAGGATGACAAGACAGAGGTTGGATGTTGAACCTACAAGATGAGAGTGCTTTGTCTTGTAGGAGTTGTGCAGGACGTGTGTAACGACCCGTCCCGAATTTCAGGATTTGATTAGTGATTAATCACGATTAGTGGGATTGATCGGTGATTAGTTGGTCGAAATCGGAAAAAATGTGCAAAATGATCGTTTTGCCCCTGTTCGTGGGTAAAATGTTGACTTTTTGATCGGACGGTCAAACAGACTTTGACCGATGACCGTGACATAGTTCGAGATGTCACGAGTTCATAGGCAGGCGGCACGTTCGATTCCGACATTCGAGGAGAAAGTTATGACTATCGGAAGTTCAGGGGTATTACCGTAATTTGGACGGTTAGGGGCGAAAATGTTGACTTTTCGTCTAATAACTAATTTTCAGTTGACTCAAGGACCGTTGCGTAGGTCTCGACGTCTTGAGTCCATTGACAGGCGGCACGCCGAAATCGGACTTCGTACGAGGAAGTTATGGTCAGAAACGTGAAATCGGGAGGTTCGTGTCTCGGTTTTCGTGTCGAATATTTTATTCTGAAATTTCTGATTGGAGGACACCTGGGGGGTGACAAGTGTCACTCACCCATTGGTTAGATTGGATCAAGCTCCACTAAGCATTTAAATAGGATTTAATCTGCTTTTGATCTCAGCCCTTCATCTCAAAACCCTCAGATTGCATCTCAGCCCTTGATCTCATTTCTGAGATTCAATCTGGGCCCTCCATCATTTCCCTCCATTTCTATATATATTTCCTTACCCGACACCCACGTACTGCCCATTCCATATCATCACACCACATTGCACCTGACCCTTGCTCTGAGTGCCACTGGGCTGGACGAGTGAGGCGGCAGACGACAGTGACCACGGCGGAGGACGACGGCGAGGTGAGCTGTTTTCAAAACCTGAAACCGTTTAAAAAACTCAGGATTTGGAAGCTTGATTCCAACGTGTATTGTCGAGTTCTAATGACCCTAATCGACTCTCTGGATTAGTAGGAAACCTTGGGACGTGTCTGCGTGGCCAATGGTGACCTGAACGGTGGTTAAGCGGCGGCGGGAAACCAGAGTCTGTTCATCGAGGTAGGCCTTCGATCCCGTCTGTATTTGTCGATTTCGATTCCATAGAACTGTTGTTGGGATGGAGACGATCATGTAGGAACAAACCAAAGTGAAAATGATTGAGAAAATAGGAAATGGTGACCGGGTCAAGATCGCGGGTTTGATCGACCCGAGTTGCAGAAATACGGGTCAACCCGTCTGAGGACAGAGGTGATGACATGGCACCCTGTCAGATTGTCAGGTGACGTGGACCAATCGTGAGCCAACACGTGTCACATGTCAGTGCACAGTCAGCACTGACATGTCAGTGACGTGGCCCAATCAGGGACTGCCACGTGTCACTGACATGTCAGTGACGTGGACCAGTGCCGTGCTGACACGTTGCCGACAGATCAGTGAGGTGGAGCAATCAGATGTTGACACGTGGCACCTGTCAGAGTCTGACACGTCAGACCTGACAGCTGTCAGATGACGTCATGCTGACGTCAGCAATGACGTCAGCAGGAACTGTTCCTGCGTTGACCGACGCGTTGACCAGCGCGTGGGGGCGCATGTGAACAGTACTTTTGGTGGGACCACCACCATTCTTTAGGTTTCGACGATCCGGATCCAATGGCGGTGGTTTCGGGTCGATTGGAGATCATTAAATTGGTCAAAATGAGGTTTATTGCCTTGGGAAGCGTGTTCGGGCGACTTTTCCGGACCGGTTTCGGTCTAGGGTTTCATGGTTAAATGATAGGAGTTTGTATTAACCTTTACGTATACTTTGGATATGACAGGAATTGTACAATTGTACCAGAACGAGGGTATACGTTCGGTTTTCTGCAGGATTGTACTGTGAGTGGGCCATTTTCTTAAACCCTTGCGTGCATAAATGTTTTCTGGTTTATTATATTTATTCACATGCTAAAAATCAAATAACGGTTTTGATGATATGGAAATTATGGTTATGATATGTTTCACGGTATTTGGGCTTGAGACCCGTCTGATGAAATTTAAAGGATTGGTTTGGATTTTATCCATGTATATATATATGCTTTGCATGTGGATATCAGTAAAATGTATTTGGTACTGCACTGTATAGATCCTTCCATATTATATTGTGTCCTCCGGTGAGGTACCCCGGAGAGGTCACGGACGTCTAGTACGTCCAGCGTCTATGACGCTAAGCATCATGTGATGCTGTACCCGAGCAGGGTTCGGGGATTTAACTCGGAAATTGAGACCCGAGTGGCACGCGTAGCCTTATGATTGTGACCTTATTAGGCGTCGGGAACGTCAAACATCAGGTGATGTCGAGATTGGAGTGTATAGTGCAGCAACTAAAATTATACTTATGGTTTTATTATATGCCTTGTGGTTCATATTATATGATTGATGATTTTAAATAATGATGCATGCATGTTTGGAAAACGGAGGGGTAAATTATATGTTTTACTTATCAAATGATTTTATAAACTTGAGTTTCGGTCCACTCACCCTTAATGTTTTGGTAACCCCTCCAGGTCGTGATATTGAGGTAGAAGAGGAACCTGAGGCTGAGGCATAGATCTACTTCTGCGTACCTGAACCCCTGTTTGGTGGTTTACCCGCAGGTTTATTTTAGAGTCGTGCTCGCAACTTGTAATTTTGGATTTCATCCATTGTCTGACATCTGTTTAATTCGGATTTGATGTATAACTTTAATTTGGTTATTTATGCATTTGATGTTTTGAGGTTAAAATTGGTATGAATTATTGGGTGTCAGACGGGAGCAGGGCACGTCCCCTTGTGGTCCCTGTGGGATCGGGGCGGGTCCTGTCAGCTTGGTATCAGAGCACTAGGTTGTGGTCAGTACTAGGGTATGGTCAGCATGCTAGACTAGCAATTAGTACTAGTCACTTTTCGAGTTTTAAGAATGTTGTTATCTGATCTATGCCTCTTGACAGTGAGTTATGCCTCCAAGGAAAATTCCTCATGCACGAACTGACGAGGAGGTAGCTAGGGAAATGGAATGCGCAAGCATTGAAAGGGCTCAACGTTTGGGAGCCACACACTTTAGCGGGGGATCAAACCCCAATGATGCTCATGATTGGATTTCCAGATGGGAGAGGATCTTTGCGGTGATGCGCTGTCCACCGGATGAGCGCGTGGCGTTGGCGACCTTCCTACTGGAAGGCGGGGCCTACCAATGGTGGTATGGCCTGGAGATGTCTGGTTGGTCGGTCCATACGACTACTTGGGAGGACTTTCGTGCGAAATTCTTGGACCACCAGACCTACCCGCTATCTTTTCGCGCTGCCCGCGAGGCAGAGTTTTTACGACTTGAGGAAGGTGATATGTCAGTGACGGAATATGGGCAGGCCTTTGTGAGACTTTCTCGGTTCGCAACGGCCTTTGTGAGCACAGAGAAGGATAAATGTCTGAGGTTTGAGCTTGGGCTCCGAGGGGATATTCGGGCGGGTATGACAACTGTCTGTCATGCTACCCTGAAGGACATGGTGGATGCCGCGGTTCGTGTCGAGACTAGCCTGGCGACACACCGGGCACCACAATTATCTGGTGAGGGACGACGTAGGGATCGTCTGTGTCTTGGACCAGTAAACCGTCGAGGATCGAAGGGAGGACACAGATGTGGAACATCATCGCGCGGTTGAGGAGGGCCGGGTCGCTTTGGGAGTTCCCAGAAATCGAGATCAAAATTTTCTCAAAATGGTGCATTTAGTAAGTCGGCTGAGGGACTGGGTGTAATCGTTTGCTTTGCATGCAGTGGTTCGGGCCACTATGCTCGGGATTGTCCAGCTGTGCACTTGGGTAACGATACGGGAGGCACCGGTGTGGTGCAAGGTTCGGCTTCCAACACTATCGGAGGCCGAGGACTGAGCGGAACTGGTAGTGGGAGACGTGGAGCACGTGGGCGCGGACAGGCTACTGGACCACGAGCTCGTATAATTGCTGTCACGATGCAACAAGGATGGACGACACCCGGTGTCGGTACAGGTACTTAGCGTATCTCGAATCTTGTTGTACGTGTGTTATTTGATGTTGGGGCTACCCATTCTTTTATTTTGAGGAGTTGTGCTGGTATGCTTGATTGTGTGGTAGCAGCCTTAGATTTCGAAATGGGTGTTGGCACCCCGATGGACATCATGTACCTTCTGAATCAGATGATTCGGAGGTGCCCGGTAAGAATTGAAGATGTAGATTTACTTGTTTATCAAATACTTATGATGTTGTCTTGGGAATGGATTGGTTGAAGGAGCGCGGTTCGCTCATTGATTATTGTAGTAGGCGATTCTGCGGAGTCTTGGTAGCAAGGTCTGTTGGTTAGGTCCGCACGAGGTTGTGGCAGACACTAGTATCGGAGTGGTTACAGTCATTATTATTGAGAATCGAGGGACATTCTCTCTTCTCGTACAAGTTGTCAGGGTGTTTGTACCCAGGGATGCTGGGAACGAGTGGCTGAGTTTTCTTCTTTTCTGGCAGAAGTAATGGGGATCGTCGTTCGGTATGAGCGGAGATCCAGAAGGTACGAGTAGAGGTACGGGGTCGTCGTTCGGTATGAGCGGAGATCCAGGGTTGTCCGATTTGCACACGGTGTGCAAGTGTGGATGGTTGTATGTTGATACTTTTTGTGCTGATACTAGTATGGATGCCGGTGGGCTATTACTAGTATCGTTAATAGTGTGTTGGTGCTGGTACTGGCGCTGGTGCTAGTATCGGTGTTGGGCTAACTTTGAGTCACGAGTCGGGATGTGACTTCATCGAATGGGCATGTGTCAGTAACCATTCAAAAAGGGGACACGTAGTTGATGTCCGGATGCGTTGGTTCCGACAAGGTTGGAACTACGGTATCAAGAGAGGTTGTGTTGCGGTAACGAGAGTTGTGCGGGTATTCCGCATTGGTAAGGGGTATTTTCGAAGCCACTAGGTTGACTTCTCAGGTTCTGCCAGGGTAGGTGATGGTCGTTATCATCAGTACACTGGTCAGATATTGGTTGGTGGACCCGGGAACTGCCTTGGGTCATCAGGAGGAGTTGGGTATATCGAAGTTTGGTTAGCGAGATTCCTCATTTTCTGCTTGGTGGCATATAGTGTTAAATTACGTGGTATGGTGAGTGCAACGAGTTTTGATTGCATCCACGTAGGGTGAGTTTTATCGTCATCATTTTGGAGCATCCTTAGTTTTTCCTAGGCGGATAACAAGGATAGATACAAGGTAAATGGTTGGGACCCACAGTCTCGGCGTGTTTTCGTCGTTGACTGATCGGTCTAGTTGTGGGAGTTAGTTGTCGAACGTTGTGACAGTATACAGATTAGTTGAGAGTGTAAGACCCTATGGTTCGGAGTCTAATAGTTAACTAGTGGATCGGGATTGTGTTGTTGAGAACTTTGGGCATTGTGACGACCTAGGATCGGGATGTTACCGGTCAGGGGCGCAGCGCCGAGTCTGGATCGTGATCTTGATGATCCAGATAGGGAGATTATCACCCTTACTTTGGTATGTGAGTCGTAAATGACGGGACTGAACTTCTTTTCGAAGGGGATTCCGTATGGTATATTACTTGGGTGAGTAGGTTTCCGACGTGGTCGAATGTTGTCAACCTTAGACGTATGGATAGTGGGATTGGCTTCCCTATGAAGTCAATCGAATGTATTAACCGAGGTGGATGGAGTTCGTTTTGTCTCATGCTGGATTGGGCAAAGGTACTCCATTATTGGAACGCTTTTGGCTATGACCTAGGTGGTTGTAGTCTGGTCGATGGATAGATGTGTGTGCTTTGTACCTAGTTCGAGGTACGATACGTTGCAGACTTGTAGTGTCAGGTAATGGTATACGGGTCATACCCGAGGTACATCGGTGAGCGTTGGTAGCCAGATTGGTTTCGATACCATTGGATTAGCCGAGGTCGAAATCGAACATTGGATACTATACGATGGGTCATGGTATTTTCGATGAGTCTAATTACACACAGGTCGAGTGAAATGTTGGTAGGTATATATTTGAATTAAGTATGTTGGTGGCTTGAGTAGCCACGAGTGAGTCTAGTGTCAGTTTCCGACTGACAACTTCCGAATGGTTACAGATTGTCGGGATGTGTCAACGTGGATTATTGAGTGAGGTCTGATGACTCCCAGTGGGAGTAGGTACCATGATGGGTGATTGAGAAAGGAATCTTTGAGTTGTTGCGTCAGCGAAAGGGTAGATTTGACAAGCGGTGTCAATTCGAAATGGGTGGTTTCAGTCATTCGACGGGGTCGAATGAAGTCAATACGACATGCGTACTAGTGGTACGTTTAGGTGCAGACAAGTGTGTTCTGAGTAGTTGGTGTACGAGTGTACACGTGTTACGAGGTCAATTTAACTTTCCATTGAGTGATTGTAAAATTGGGATAGTTAGAATTCTGAGAACGAAACAAATTAAGGAGGGACGAACGTTGAGACTAGATCGATTGGAATTTCGAGGACGAAATTCATTTAGGAGGGAAGGTTGTAACGACCCATCCCGAATTTCGGGATTTAGTAATTAATCATGAGTAGTGGGATTGATCGGTGATTAGTTGGTCGAAATCGGACAAAATGTGCAAAATGACCGTTTTGCCCCTGTTCGTGGGCAAAATGTTGACTTTTTGATCGGACGGTCAAACAGACTTTGACCGATGACCGTGACATAGTTCGGGACGTCACGAGTTCATAGGCAGGCGGCACGTTCGATTCCGACATTTGAGGAGAAAGTTATGACTATCGGAAGTTCTGGGGTATTACCGTAATTTGGACGGTTAGGGGCGAAAATGTTGACTTTTCGTCTAATAACTAATTTTCAGTTGACTCAAGGACCGTTGGGTAGGTCTCGACGTCCTGAATCCATTGACAGGCGGCACGCCGAAATCAGACTTCGTACGAGGAAGTTATGGTCAGAAACGTGAAATCGGGAGGTTCGTGTCTCGGTTTTCGTGTCGAATATTTTATTCTGAAATTTCTGATTGGAGGACACCTGGGGAGTGATAAGTGTCACTCACCCATTGGTTAGATTGGATCAAGCTCCACTAAGCATTTAAATAGGATTTAATCTGCTTTTGATCTCAGCCCTTCATCTCAAAACCCTCAGATTGCATCTCAGCCCTTGATCTCATTTCTGAGATTCAATCTGGGCCGTCCATCATTCCCTCCATTTCTATATATATTTCCTTACCCGACACCCACGTACTGCCCATTCCATACCATCACACCACATTGCACCTGACCCTTGCTCTGAGTGCCACTGGGCTAGACGAGTGAGGCGGCAGACGACAGTGACCACGACGGAGGACGGCGGCGAGGTGAGCTGTTTTCAAAACCCGAAACCGTTTAAAAAACTCAGGATTTGGAAGCTTGATTCCAGCGTGTATTGTCGAGTTCTAATGACCCTAATCGACTCTCTGGATTAGTAGGAAACCTTGGGACGTGTCTGCGTGGCCAGTGGTGACCTGAATGGTGGTTAAGCGGCGGCGGGAACCCAGAGTCTGTTCATCGAGGTAGGCCTTCTATCCGTCTGTATTTGTCGATTTCGATTCCATAGAACTGTTGTTGGGATGGAGACGATCATGTAGGAACAAACCAGAGTGAAAACGATTAAGAAATTAGGAAATGGTGACCGGGTCATGATCGCGGGTCTGATCGACCCGAGTTGCAGAAATACGGGTCAACCCGTCTGAGGACAGAGGTGATGACGTGGCACCCTGTCAGATTGTCAAGTGATGTGGACCAATCGTGAGCCGACACGTGTCACATGTCAGTGCACAGTCAGCACTGACATGTCAGTGACGTGGCCCAATCTGGGACTGCCACGTGTCACTGACATGTCAGTGTCGTGGACCAGTGCCGTGCTGACACGTGGCACATGTCAGATCTGACACGTGGCCTGACAGATCCGTGAGGTGGACCAATCGGATGTTGACACGTGGAACCTGTCAGAGTCTGACACGTCAGACCTGATAGCTGTCAGATGACGTCAGCATGACGTCATGCTGACGTCAGCAATGACGTCAGCAGGAACTGTTCCTGCGTTGACCGACGCGTTGGGGCGCGTGTGAATAGTACTTTTGGTGGGACCACCACCATTCTTTAGGTTTCGACAATTCGGATCCAATGGCGGTGGTTTCGGGTCGATCGGAGATCATTAAGTTGGTCAAAATGAGGTTTATTGCCTTGGGAAGCGCGTTCGGGCGACTTTTCCGGACCGGTTTTGGTCTAGGGTTTCATGGTTAAATGATAGGAGTTTGTATTAACCTTTACGTATACTTTGGATATGACAGGGATTGTACAATTGTACCAGAACGAAGGTATACGTTCGGTTTTCAGCAGGATTGTACTGTGAGTGGGCCATTTTCTTAAACCCTTGCGTGCATAAATGTTTTCTGGTTTATTATATTTATTCACATGCTAAAAATCAAATAACGGTTTTGATGATATGGAAATTATGGTTATGATATGTTTCACGGTATTTGGGCTTGAGACCCGTCTGATGAAATTTAAAGAATTGGTTTGGATTTTATCCATGTATATATATATATATGCTTTGCATGTGGATATCAGTAAAATGTATTTGGTACTGCACTGTATAGATCCTTCCATATTATATTGTCTTCTCCGGTGAGGTACCCCAGAGAGGTCACGGACGTCTAGTACGTCCAGCGTCTATGACGCTAAGCATCCGGTGATGCTGTACCCGAGCAGGGTTCGGGGATTTAACTCGGAAATTGAGACCCGAGTGGCACACATAGCCTTATGATTGTGACCTTATTAGGCATCGGGAACATCAAACATCAGGTGATGTCGGGATTGGATTGTATAGTGTAGCAACTAAAATTATACTTATGGTTTTATTATATGCCTTGTGGTTCATATTATATGAGTGATGATTTTAAATAATGATGCATGCATGTTTGGAAAATGGAGGGGTAAATTATATGTTTTACTTATCAAATGATTTTATAAACTTGAGTTTCGGTCCACTCACCCTTAATGTTTTGGTAACCCCTCCAGGTCGTGATACTGAGGTAGAGGAGGAACCTGAGGCTGAGGCATAGATCTACTTCTGCGTACCTGAACCCCTGTTGGGTGGTTTACCCGCAGGTTTATTTTAGAGTCGTGCTCGCAACTTGTAATTTTGGATTTCATCCCTTGTCTGACATCTGTTTAATTCGGATTTGATGTATATCTTTAATTTGGTTATTTATGCATTTGATGTTTTGAGGTTAAAATTGGTATGAATTATTGGGTGTCAGACGGGAGCAGGGCACGTCCCCTTGTGGTCCCTGTGGGATCGGGGCGGGTCCTGTCAACGTGTGTGGTCTGTGGTTGCATACATATAGATATTGGACTTGGATCAGATTTGGAAGGGATTGTTCCGGGAGACAGGTAGTTCAGTCTAGAGGTTGGATTGATCGCTGGGCTTCAAAGTGAAACGTGTTTGTTTTGAGATGACCCCAGTGCGATTGGGACGATCTTGCCAGGAGCTAAAAGTTGGTTGAGTTGATTCACAGGGAAAGATGTGGTGACAGTATGGGCACTGTCAGGATACTTTGGTCGATAGGCACGGCGACTCACGACGGCGAGAGGTGGAGAAGAATCGGGAGAAACAGTGAGTTCCTCTGTTTTGATTTGGAATGGTGAACTCGAATTGAAGGGGTAAAGAGCACAATTGTTAAGTATATAAGGCTTCTGGGGTGGCTAGGAGTTGATTGGACAAAGAATTGAGGCTCGCCGTGGGCGGTAGCCGTGAAACCGACGAGGTAAGGTTTGTGATTCAAAAATGGTAACTACTGTTTTGATGCTTGATAGTCGAATTAAGTAATTGGGCTTTGTTTTGGAGGTTTGAAAAGAATGAATGGACCTGGAAAAACAGTGTTGGATGGCCGGAATCGTGGAACAGAGAAGGGGGCCAGTTCGAGTTTTTGCACCTTGCTTGGGAAGGTAAGATTTTGGGTTCCTTTTTCTGATTTAAGGCTGTAGCTGTATAGGAAACGGATGGACGAACCTAATGGACTAAAAAGGGTTGAAAACAGACCAGAATTGAATAGGTTAAGACCTTGGACCGTCTGCGCCGGTTCGGTCGAATCGGGCCGGTTCGGACCAGTTCAAACCCCTTCTATCTCAAGGAAGAGGATGATGAACAGTAGGCGTGTGGCTCCCACATACATCCCCTTTTTTGTGGCGATTGAGGACACGTAGAGCCCCTTTTGGGAAAGTTTCCTACACAAATTTTAAAGTATTTGATGTAACGAACATTTTGGCGCTGGTTTCGAGTCATTCGGGCATCGTCTCGATAAGTTTTGGGAGGTCCGAATGTTTTAGGGCGCGTTTAAAAATAGTTAAAAATTCAGAAAAATTACGGGGTTTTCGTATGAGTATTAGGAAGTAGTTAGTGATCTTGTTATGGGATTTGGACAGGTTCGGGAAAGCCGAGGATAGTGGATTGGCCGGGAACGGCATAGGTGCGCACGTATCGAGGCGACGCTGCTATGGTTTGTGAGTGCACTTTGCTTTCTAACTCTTGATGCATGCATATATGTTTTTATATGTTTTCTATACGTGAATCTATGATTTGATTTATGATCTTGATGGTTTACGGTTTTGCACGTTTTTCGAGGTAATTTACGGAATTTCACGTTTTACGAGATTTTGCACGATCTTGTGTTTTAACTGTGGTTTTAATGATTTGATTTCGGGATTTGAAATATTATTTGAAAAAGGATTTCAGAAAAGAGATTTTGGGCTTAGAGCCCTATTCATTTGATTGAGATTTCAGATTTGGTTTTCGAGATTTGGAAAGGGGAAGTCTGGATTTGGGTTCGGGACAGTGGTTCCAGATGCCGGCTTACGAAATCGTTGTTGCGAATTCGGATGAAGATTTTCTATGGTTTTCATGGTTTCTTGAAAAATGCTTTTGGCTTTAAAGACCCGGAAAAAGAGAAAACCCACTGGATCTGGTTTTGAGTTTAAAGACTCGGATTGATTGACGGGGGGAGAGCCCTGGATTGATATGTTTTGAGTTTAAAGACTCGGTATATGTTTTGAGTTTAAATACTCGGTGATTGTGATACCCCCCGAGGCCTATGATTGTGTTTTGAGTTTAAAAACTTGTTGATATCCCTGGAAGGCCTGGTTATTTTGCGCATGGTTTTGAGTTTAAAGACTCGGGTGCACTTGAGATCCAGTAAACTTGTATGATTGATGTTTTTCACTGGTTTTTCACTAGTTTTCCGATGTTTTGGGCAGTGGCTCGGGTGAATTGGATTTGACGAGTTTTGGGACTGAGTTCCCGGATTTGAGATTTGAGGCTGAGGCTTGGATTTGAATAGCAAATTTGATTCGGGTTTTGAAATGATTTTCAATGATGGTTTTTGATATGAATGGTTTCATGACTTGGATTGATATGCATGCATTGGTTTTGTAAATTGAGGGTATAAATGTAATTGTTTTATTGAACTGTTTTTGAACTAGACTTTGTTTTTGTCCACTCATAGTCTTTTCATGTTTTTGATACCCTCCAAGTTGTTGCGGTACGGGCTGTTGGTCGAGAGAGACGGAGACATCACACCCGAGATCTACAATAGTTTCGATGCCCTCTGGGAAGTCCGGATACTTTGAGGACGGTTGGATCGAGAATCCCTTGTCCGACTTACGTGTCACATGGAGGTTGGACGTCAGTTTAGCCTTCATGTCATGCGTAAATTAGACGGGAGCAGGATTTAGCCCTTAATCCCGGGAGATTAGGGGTGGGTCTTGACATCATGCCAAGTAAAATTTTTTGGTGTCTCAAAATATTTAAACAATCGTTTAAACCAAGGGATAGGAGGAAAATACCATAAAACCATCGCTGTGATGCCTTCCTTCTCAACACCATCCTCTGTCATCTTCCATCGTGAAAGGCCATATTTAGGGCAACTTATAGCTTCCTGAAACTACTTCCTACACAAAATACAATGATTTTAATATGCATGTATTTTCTCGTACTTTAACCCTAAGGCACACTGTTTTCTTTGCCCCATGTAATGATTGGGGAAGCTGGGGCCCCTTTGGAAACAAGTCTTCGATCTGACTTAGTATATCTGAGAAACATACGTTGATCATACCCATGCCTTGCCTTTATATTGTATAACTTAACCAATCATGATAACTTAGTGTATTTAGAACATCCAGGATATAAAGGAGTCTCTGAATCCTCCAAAAACTCTTTAAATCCCTCTGGATTTTCAGTGAAGTCCTCATGTGCAGCTTCGCACATTTCCACAGTTTCATCAAAAACCCCACGAGGTTCATGCACTTCTTCATTCATGGGTACACTATCCCCTCTGTTCCTACTATTAGTTGATAAAAGGGGCTCTACATACCGAATCCAATTAACGTAGGTTTTATCTATGCCATTAAAGTATAAGTACTCCCTAATTAAGGGAACCATTAATTTTCTAGTATTTCCACACTTTTAACATGAGCAACAAATATTCCTTTGATTAGTAGCAACCCTTAATGCTGTCATAAGGAATTTTTCAACCCTATCGCCATACTCTTTACTTCTCCTATTCATAAGCATCCAAGACTTATCAATCCCCTTAACACAATCAAATTTACAACCACAATATAATGGTTTATTAAGTGAAATCCCATCAATTATGTTCTTTGTTGCAATCAAACATCAAATGCCATTAACGATCTATAGCAATCAAATTACTTAAGCCATTTAACAATCTATAACAATCAAATTACTCCTTAGTGTATCATATATTAGAAAACACATAAGGGTGAAGCATAGATTAATCGAGGAGTCACATGAACTTACATTATATAGATCAAATACCAATATGCAGCTGGGTTTGTGTAACGCCCCGGAAATTTAGAAAATGTAATTTTGTAACATAATGAATAAATGACGTTTTTACCCTTGTGAATAGTATGGTCAAATTGTTGACTTTTTGATTGGTGAATCAAACGGATGTTGACCGATGACCGTGACGTAGTTCGGGACGTCACGAGTCCATAGACAGGTGGCACACCCAATTCCGACAATCTGGGAAAAAGTTATGACGTTCGGAAGCCCAAGGGCATTTTCATAATTTGGGCGAAAAGGGGGGAAAATGTTGACTTTTTGTTTGCCAACTAATTTTCACACGATTCGAAGACCGTTAGGTAGGTCTCGATGCCCTGAGTACAACGACAGGCGGCACGTCGAAAACGGGGTTCGGATACGAACGTTACGGGTCACCGAAGGCTAGGGGCAAAATGGTCTTTTGGCCTTGGTCAGACTTGTCCTTTGTCTGATTCCCACCCCAGAGAACATGGAATCCGGTTTTGAGGAGTAGCTTTTGGAAAATTATCCCTTAATTAAGGGAAAGTGTAATGATTTTGTCTAATAGTCCAATTAAACCGTGCTAGCTCACCTGCTTCTCGTCATTATGCAATTAAACGTCTCAGGAAGCGAACTGAGAGAGAGAAACTCGAGAGGTTGAGAGAATTGGGAGAATTTTTCTTCGAAAATTCAGAAAAATTGGGGGAAAATCGAATTCGGATTTGGGAGCCAGGAGAGGAGCAATTGAGGATTACATTGAGTTACTAGGATCAAAACGAACAGCTTTGCAACAAAAACGAGAAGAAATCGTGTCGAATTGAGGAAGAATAGACGCTGCCATGGCTGCCAAAAATCGACCTTGAGTTCAGATACCTAGAGGTAAGCTCGTATGAAATTGATCATGGAGAATTGTTCCTTATACTCTCACGATGCTAACCATATGAATTAATTGAAAAATCAGGCACGGAATCGTGAAACCCGAATAGGAGACCCGTCGAAGTTCGATCGTGAGTCGTGAAGATTTGGACCTTAATTGAGGTAATTGGATTCACAGAACTGAAATGAGGTTGGATTATATGAGATCAATTGAAAGAACAGATCGATTTGAGGTCGAATTGATGGAGTTTGAATCGGATCCTATCGCGGGTATTTCAACCCGTTTATCAGACAAACGGGCGAGAACGACGCACTGTAGCAGTACTGTGCTAGGCGCGTGACGGCGCGTGGGGAGGATTCCGGCAAAGTGTTCAACATGAAACTTGATGTTCTCGATGATACAAACCTATCCGCGTTGGTTTCGGGTCAATCAGATATGGTTTCAGTGTAGTTCCGAGTACCCGACACGTTTAATTTATATTAAAATAATATTATAAAATTCCGACAATTAAGGGATTCTTATATGAGGAAAATATGATAGTCTAGTAACCTTAAATCACTTTGTTTGACAGGCTGGAATATTCCCGGGACGTCGGAGGAAAACGAACAGCTCGAAGCTGAACAATCGGGACGGTGTGTGTGAGTGGACTTTTGGTTTTCTAACTGGGATGCATGCATATATGGTTTAAAATGTTTATTTATATGATTTTCTATGATTTGACATGATTGATGCTTTGATTCGGTGATTTCTCGATTTTCTCGGTTTTATGATTATTATATTATTATATTTTGGCACGATTTTCGAGAAATCATGAAATTGGTTAAAAATGATATTGTGGGCGTGAGAACCCAAGTAAATAATGATTTTGACTCGGATTTGGAGTTACATGTGAATTTGATGATTTTTGTATTCTCGTGATTTTCTGATTATTTTAATCAGTCTTTCGGGCACGTTTTACGAGGAACATGCAAATGATGTTTTGAGCTAGGCCCGGATTGAAAATGATGTTTTGACTTGGGTTATGAGTCAGGAAATTGAAAATGATATTTGGACTCGGATTATGAGTCAGTGATTGATTTTATGGATTTACGTAATCGTGGCAACTCGGGTTTACGGTTGCACGGATTTACGTGAAATTGATATTTTGGGGTTGGGACCCAATGGAATTGTGTTTCTAATTGGATTTGTATTTCCATGTGATTATATGATGATATTGATGATTTCGGATTTATAAAGTAAATCGGGACTTTGGTTAATTTGGGGCTGAGACCCTGTGTCGATATGTGATTTGATTTTCTATGCAACTGTATTTCACTGGTTTTTGTGATGATAATATGTTGCGGATATTTAGGGCTTTCGGGAGAAAATATGTTTTTCCCCGGAGTGCACCCTGGAGATAACGCTCGCCTTTGGGATGGAAGTGTTTACCCCGAAGAGGTCACGTAGCACGGTCTTTGTCGAGCAGCCGAGGGAGGCTTGACTCAGATCAGATGTGCTGGATATACATAGATCGGTAAGTGATGTGTTCACTAGATCTAGATTGCCGGCTGGTGATGTGTTCACAGCGGCGGATGCTCGGATTTTGAGCGGTCCTTGAGCCTATTGATATGCACGCGTTGCAGGGATAAACGTGACTCTAAGCAACCAGATATGGAAATAAGTCCCGTGGTTTTGTGGAAATTGTTTTGATTGATCCACTGAACATATTTAATTGATTTCCTATTATTACTCGTGTTTTATGATATGCATGCATATTTGTGAAAACTGGAGGGTAAGAAATGTGTTTTGGTAAATGTATTTATCAAACTTTATTTTGTCCACTCACACCTTTATTGTTTTATGCACCCTCCAGGCCAGTGCACAGATACGAGAGCTAGAAACGAGGCGAGCGAGGCAAAAGAATAAATAGGCCGTTGCGCACTCAGACACTCTACAGAGTAGGAATTTGACCCCTATCTGTAATAGTACCTATGCTCTGTATTGTCTTTGACTAGTCAAACTTGTGACGTCATTGGTCTGTAAAACTTAACTATCCCTTGTCTGACAATGTTTTCGGGATTTGTTGTGTGTTGTATGTATATAAGTTTGGTTACTTTCGGTAATTTTTAGTTATTGTCAGACGGGAGCAGGATTCATCACGACTATCGAGGGATAATCGGGATAGGTCTTGTCAGTTTGGATATTGAACTATAGAAAAAAAATAAAAGCGAAACCATATCAATTATTGAAGAAAGTAAAAAGCAACGTGTACATTTATTCAAAAATGGCACCTTCTTCATAATCTAGATGCCTTTGTGAAAGCTTCAGTTTCTTTATGAACATTATAGCAGTTTAAGTTTCATCTGGATACCATCTTTCATAAAGGTTCTTGTCTATTATTCGTATGCAGCTTTTATTGCATTGTTTCTCTATTTCCCCGGTATTCACCTCTCCCCTCCTAAATACAAGGTAAGCCAACAAATCAACAAAACAAAATAAAAGCCAATATATGCCAGAATGTCAAAAAGTTTAACCAACAAAACAAACTCAAAAGGCAGCATAAGGAAATACATCATAAGGACATAAATGAAAGTCAAACTACCTGAAAATAGAGAGTAAGAAAATTTTGAAAGTTTGCAATCAAAACTTCATCAATTAATGCAGGAACGTAAAAACATTTGGGACCAAACTTGATGCAAACAATGAATTAACTCATGGAAAAAATTAAAAATGAAATGACACACAAGAGGTAACAAACTGCATGTCATGTCGACGAAGATTGTATTGGCAAAACTTGGGCAGAATCGATCTCCATTTAGTATAACAGCAAAAGCAAACAAAGTCGTATATATATATATTTTTTATCAACGCCCAACAGAGCAAGGGAACCACAGTAACAAGCGAAAGGAAAAACAAAGTAAAAAGGCAACAAAAAGATGAAAAAGCAAGAACTACAAAGGATCAGCATGCCTGACGAGCAATCATCTGTAGGCAGAGGGCAGGAAAGACCATCCCGAGATAACACATGTACTAGGAAAGATAGGGAGCGATCAATCCAGAATTCTCAACGCACCAATCGTTGTGCACGAGATATATCACTAGTAAAAAAGTTAGCTTAGGCGGCAAAAAAAATTTGTCGGTAAAAGTGAAAATTTACTGCCTAAAATCTATCACGGCGAAATTATTTGTCGCCACGTTTGTCAGGAAAGCCTAGCTGCGAAAGACCTATGACAACAAAGTTTAAACTTTTTTCGGCACAGATATACTTTCGCGGCAAATTGTTCGCGGTAAAAATTTGGCCGCCTTGCGCCGTCAAACGCGCCTTCGCCAGGAAAGAAAAGCTTAGCTGGTAAATATATTTGTGGCGAAAGAAGGCCTATGGCGACAAATACATGCGGCGGGACAGATGTTCTATGGTGGCAAACTATTTTTGTCACGATAGGTTCTCTATCGCGACAAATTATCTTTGTCGCAGTGTTGTTCTATGTCGACAAATATCTTTGCCGTCTAAGGTTTATTTCACAACAAAAATATACATAATAACTATTACAAAGATTCAACTTCTAAATGCCACAATACACCATATTTGTAGAATAGTGACAACACAACAATTGTAGAACATTTTAATACTTATTATAATAATATAGTATATACATTCAAAAGAGTTAAAGGTTTCCAAATGTAAGACCCGGTCTTGGAAGCAAGAACGGTGAGCAAGACTCGTGAGCTTAAGAAGCAAGAACGGTGAGCTAGACCCGTGAGCTTGGAAAGGTAAGATCGGTGAACGATCCCACATCGCTCGGGGAGGGAAAGGTGAAGTACCTTATATGTGTGGGCACGTATCTATCTAACACAAGGCCTTTTGGGAGCTCAGTGACTTTGGGGGGGATTGGAACCCCAAAGTTAAGCGAGTTGAGGCTAGTGCAATCCCATGATGGGTGACCTACTGGGAAGTTGCACGTGAGCTCCCGAAAACAAAACCGTGAGGGCTGGGGCCAAAGCGGACAATATTATGTTAGATGGGCCCGGTCGTGACACCAAATGCAAGTTAGATATATAATATATGCATAAACCAGAAAAAAGACTACCCTAGTTGACCATCATCCTTATTGTGTGCTTCATCAGTCGATGGTACTTCCAATTCAATCGGCGGTAGTTCAAACCCAGACACTCTTGACATACTTTGTACTATTTTCTGGAGATACAATTGCATATGTTCAATTTTCTTGTCAGATGCCTTTTTTGCTATCGTCAACTCATCTCTAAAATGATCAACTTCCTTGGTAGCTACCTCTTGAGCTGCCTTTACTGCTGTCAGCTAATCTTTCAAATTATCAACCTCTTTTTGTAAGTAGTGAGTGGATGTTGAAGACCGAGAACTTCCAGTCTCACAAACACGTTCATATCCTAATCCACGTATCTGTGTTCCAGGCTTCTTTCCAAGTACATCCATCAAAATATTAAGGTCAACATTAGTATCAGATATAGGTATCTCATCTAATGGAGTACTCTCGGGATATTCCTTCGCTACATGTTACCATATCGCATGAAGATACACTAAGAAAAGATACAAACATGTTGCCTTAATGTCTAATGATAACTTTACCATTCATATTATCCTTCACAATCAAAAACTTGAATGATCAAATAATCTCAAACATAAAATCATTGAACAAGACCCCGGATTTGGGAAACAACCAATCAAATAAAGCATAAAGATAAGTTCTCTAACAAACTGAGGATGAAACATCCAACCATGCAATGTAATGGAATTCCATAGTGGTGCTTGCTCCAGCCTCCACCAAACAATGACTTCAAACATATATCTAAATAACACTAAGGTATATGTATCCAATAATAAATAGATCTTTCACACCAAAAATAATCATAGAAATCCAATAATCAAACCAAAGCCTGGCACAAACTCATTCGACATCAATTAGCCACCTAAAAACGAATGAAAATTTATAGGCTTTTCCTCATTCAAAACCCCCAAAATGAGGGTTTGTTGAAAGTAAAAAGAGAGTGTAAACAAACAACCAACAAAAATCCATTTGAACGGTAACAAAACCATATGTAGGTAACCCCATAGCAAATCAAGACAAGCAAAAGCTCAACGATAACAAATCATGCACCAAACCAAGCAAGTGTACTCAGTGACCAAACATATAATTAAAGGAATACTTACATATTTAGCTTTGGCCTTGTCATTGTTCCATTGGTTGGTTTTCGTAGAATAGGCTTTCCCATAAATGTCTATCTCCACAAATTTTGAACCTTCCTAATGTGGTATAATAGCGTTTAAAACAAATTAATAAATGTATTTTACAGCACAAAACAAGATAATATCTTTAATACAAAACTGCTATATTACCTTAACACACTCCATTGCTATGTGTGCGAAAGATTTCGAACCAGCATGATGCTCTATCTTCTTTTCAGCTCGGTTCGCTATATTCGCCTTAGATGCTTTCTGCACAGTTGGATGACTAATGAGTTTGTTAGTATTAAGAGAGAAATTTTCTGTATAATTTTGCAAAATAATAAAACTACCAAAAACTTTGGTGTCTGAAAATGGCCACACATAAATGCCCATTGGTCTTGAGCGTCTCTAAGTACCATCTCCAATGGTGGGTTGGCCAACGCTTCTCCAGCTGTTGGGAAAAGCTTAAAGTACTTGTGAAACTCATGCTTGAAGTCTCTAAACCTCCTAGCCATGACATCGTTGACATATTTTTCACTCATTGGATCTTTCAAGTCTATGTCAAAGTTGAGCTACAACCAATTTGGAAAAGTGTCAACGATATGTTTTGTGCAAAATAGAAGATTTTCTACATAAAGTATCAGCAAAAACTGAGAACCAAAATAAAATCTAATTCAAATATAAAAAGTTTGTTGAAGAGAAACAAACTAAATAAAGAGTAAGGAAACCCGATTATTCAAAAACCTAATCGCACAAGTAATGAAAAATGAAGTCGATGACAAGTAATTTACTTACAGTGATCTCATTCATAAGGGCACTCCTATCATTATCCTCAATGGCGGTCCAGTATACTTTATTCATGGCACGATTCCTTTGGATAATTGCTCCAAGGTCATGGGACAGCAAGCTCGAAATCCACTAACTCACAGGTCTATTAAACAAAGGATCAAATTCAACATAAATCTTCTGCAAGGTGGTGCGAACAATCCGATTTGTCTTGATTGCCGCACATGCCCCCCCTAACTTTTGGTTTAGGAATTGGGTGCTCTACATATGCTTGAGTTGGAAGACGACCAGAACCTATCATTGTACAATAAGAAAACAAAAATACAATCATACTTAGTCTTAGCACACCTTCCTAAAGTGAACAAAAATAATTCATTACAAAAGACTAAATACAAAAAAAACTGGGTTGCACTTTCTACAACCTACCATTAGATTCATTTCCACCCGTGGTTGAGTCAATCATCTCATCATTTGCAACTTTACCATTAGTCATTTTATTGTTCTAAAAATGCAAATAATAAGTAAATTTGAATTTATTTTATTACCAACTGATGAGGTGGTTGCAGTAATAGGCAGCCTACGATTGCGTGAACGACAACTAGCCCTCATAGGTTGAGAGGGAGGCTACATTGGTGGAGAAGAAGCCTCCCTTGTACATTCAGTTTGAGATGGAGAAGGCCTTCTTGTAGGTTGAGGTTGAGTCAACGGGGGCCTTCCTATAGGTTGACGTTGAGCCGGTGGAGGCCTTCTTGTAGGTTGAGGCTGACTATCAACAAGAGAAGTACAAGACCTTTTGGTCAGTTGAAGTTGAGTTGGCGAGGGCCTTCTAATAGGTTAAGGATGACTATCAACAAGAGCAGTACACGACCTTTTAGTAGGTTGAGGCTGAGTCCCAGACCCACAAACTATTTTAGGCTGAGCGGAAGAAGCCTTAGGAGCAGATTGGTTGTGAGCATTGGATCAAGTCTGTAGCAATAGTTTTCTCCTTGAAATGAAACTCATCTGTAAATTAAAAAAACAGACATCATTTACTATATCAATCATAACTAAATATAAACCTTATATGTAAAACGTTTACCAATTTGTATAAATCAATTTCTAAGTGTTTTTGGCATATCGCTTAGTGATCAAAGTCGCTGTCCTTAGCACTATCATAGCTGTCTTCCTCATCACTATCAATACTATTACCCTCATCGCTTTGAAGACTATATTCCTCATCAAATGAACTATCATCTTCAACAATAAAATCCCCCCTATCAATTGGCATGAGAGGGCCGAGATCAATATGTATAGCATCAATCTCTATTGGTGCAACATCTTCTCTATGTAATGGTGTAATGATGACATCATCATTATCAAGTTGAATCAGGCTATGTATCTCTGATGATAAATTCTCTTGATATGGCCCATCATCATCACTATCGTCAACTTCAGAATTCTCATTTTCTGGAATGTTCCAAATGTTTTTGTGTTCAATATGCTCAACCACTTTCCAGCCACCACCAGGCTTAAGATCATCCAAATAAAACACTTTTTTGGTTTGAGTTTCCAGGATATAAGGATCATGTTCATACCATTGAGTACGTGTATCCGCGGATATTAGCGTATAATCACGCTTTAGACTTCCAACCCTTGTCGGGTCTGTGTTAAACCATCGACAGTTAAACAACACGAACCTATAACGTTGTCTATATAACACCTCAACTACACTTGTCAAGTTTCCATAGAAATCAATCTCAGAAATCTCATATCTTCCTGGTACAAAAACTCCGCTATTCTGGGTAGTCAAATTATCATCACGTTCAGCAACCACAAACTTAACTCCATTTATAATACATCCTTGGTAAGTTTCAACTCTAACAAGGCCCCTCGAAAACTCAAATAACTCATCACTAAACTTCGCAGAATTCTCCTTCTGTAAATTTCTCATCTGCCAAGGAAAGCAATTGTTATTTGTTGTTTTCTAATTAGACAATTTTGAAGAGAAACCAGCATACAATCAGGAAAAAAGAAAATGCAAAAATCAGTCTAAAATCATGATCTTTACTTACCTAACCCTAAAACCAAACAGGAAATGATTTCTTATGCCTTTCTTCAATGTTCTCATCATTCTCACGTCGTATCAGTTCCTCATGCTCCCTGCATTATTAATTAGTGGATTTGTTATACATTGGACATATGTTGTCATACTTCAACTATTATGAACAGTAAACCATAAATAGTTCACTTACATTAGGAATGGTGATACCTCTTCGCAATTGTTCAATATATACCAATGAGCTACTTCGTTATCAGTATTTGTCCATTCAATGCTCGCCTTACTCATAAATAGACGTGCATTTTGAGCAAAGACAGAAAGTTTCTCTTCTCGTGCACCACCATCATTGTTTCTATCAGGCTTATTGAAATATGTCTCCACATTATGAAGGTACATTGAACAGTACATTAGGGATTCATTTGTAATGTATGCTTCAATTAATGACCCATTCAGATGAGCCCTATTTCGGAC
Source organism: Prinsepia uniflora (assembly GCA_032719365.1). Lineage (NCBI taxonomy): Eukaryota > Viridiplantae > Streptophyta > Magnoliopsida > Rosales > Rosaceae > Prinsepia > Prinsepia uniflora. Next base: position 20,633,334 of record CM064874.1, read on the forward strand.
AAAGCCTTTATACTTACCTAACATTCTGGAAGAAAAATATTATTGTGAGTTTTTCATGTAACTAATCTATAAGCAACGTACACTACAATGAAATAGAATTAATTGAAAAGAGCAATGGTTAGTACCTTTCAATAGAATACATCCATCGAGCTCCAACAGGCCCACCAATCTTTGCTTCATGAGGGAGATGTACCATCAAGTGAACCATGACATCAAAGAATGAGGGGGGAAAATTTGTTCAAACTAGCATAGAATGTACACAATCTCACTTTCCAACCTATTCAAATCTCATTTGCACAATGTCTTAGCGCATAACTATTGAAAAACCCTCGATAGATGAATGACAGGTTCAACCACACCAGCATGCAAATATTTTCTAATTCCCACCGGAAGTAGCCGCTGCAATAACACATGCCAATCATGGCTTTTCAGGACCAAAATGTTTCCCTTATCAAGTTTAATACTTCTGGATATGTTGGCTGCATATCCATCTGGATATTTTACAGACTTCAAAAATTAGAAAAATTCTTTCTGCTCATCTGGATGAACAGTATAAGCTGCGTATTTCTTTTTATACTTGCTCCCTGACCACTCTAACCACATGTGGCTCCTAATGCCCAGGTCTTGTAAATCTTGGCGAGCCTTCTTTGTATCCTTAGATTTTCCCTCTATGCCTAGAATCGTCCCTACCAAACTATCACTATCATTCTTCTCTACGTGCATTACATCTAGCATATGCCTGATTTTAAGCTTGGACCAGTACTCTAACTCGAAAAATAAAATACTTTTTTTGTTCCAATTTAACTCATCTTGTGTCCGTTTTTTTTCTTATCCGGGTTGTTGGGATGTTTACCAAACTGACCAAAGTGTAGATTGTTCAACTGATCCAAAAGGTTTTCACCTAAGAATTCTCTAGGTCTTGCATTTACCTCAATATTCCCATCAAATGCATCTTAGTTCTGGTGCCATGGATGATCCCATGGTAAAAATCGTCGATGTTCTAAGTAACAAACTTTCCCACTGAACCATTGGGAACTTACATTCTCGTTACAAACCGGGCATGCCTTATAACCTTTCGTGCTCCATCCACATAGATTCCCATATGTTGGGAAGTCGTTAATGGTCCACATCATTGCTGCACGGAGGTTAAATACTGAATTAGATGCTCTATCATATGTCTGCACACCATATTCCCTTAACTCCTTGAGTTCATCAATTAACGGTCTCAAATAAACATCAATATCCTTACCAGGTGCACGAGGCCCAAGAATTAATAAAGTCAGTATTGAGAATTCCTTCCTCATGCACCTCCAAGGAGGAAGATTGTAAGGCATCACGATAACAAGCCAAATGCTGTACGATGTGGTCATATTCCCGAATGGATTAAATCCGTCGGTGGCAAGCCCCAACCTAACATTTCGTGACTCCATTCCAAAATCTGGGTACTTTCTATCAAATTCATTCCAACCTTCTCCATCCGTTGGATGCCTCATGATATCATCATCAAATCGGCCATCCTTGTGCCATCTCATATCACTCACAGTGTGCATAGACATGTACAGCCTCTGCAATCTGGGTTTAAGTGGTAAATAACACAATACCTTCTAAGGAATCTTTTTTTTCTTATCATCACCCTTGTATTTATACCTTGTCTTATTACACACGGGACATTTATCCAACCCTTCGTTCTCCTTATAGTACAAAACGCAATCATATTAACATGCATGAATTTTTTCGTACCTCATCCCAAGATTTTTTAGAAGTTTTTGTGCTTGATGATGCGTCGAAGGTAGAAGATTCCTTTTAGGTAGCATCCTTTTCAATATTCCCATAAAGTGGTCATAACATCTATTGGACATCAAGTACATTACTTTACAATGCATTAACTCAATTACTGTTGTTTACACAGAGAATTCTTCACATCGAGGATACAGTGCTTCTTCCAACAATCTTTCATATTTGGCAGAATCCTCCCATTGCATATTGCATGAGTGATCATCTTCCAAAATAGCATCTCTATCATCATTAACTAAGATGTTATCTTCTTGCAAGCCATCATGGCCATGATTTTGAGATGCGTATGGGTACAAATCGTTGATTATCCACATTACATCATCATTACCACTACCTATATCATCAGTAGATGGCACCATCGACAGAGCAATGAATGCGCTTGAACTAGATCCTACTTGTTCACCATGGTGAATCCATGTCGTATAACTATAGGACATCCCATATCTAATTAAGTGTATTCAAACTTCATCAATTGACTTCCAATATCTGTTACTACATGTTTGGCATGGACATCTAGTTTGATTACGACTATTGACATGATTCCTTGCAACTTCAATAAATGCCTTAATCCCGTCCATGTATTCCCTACTCAATTTTTGAGAACTTTGTATCCATTGCTTGTCCATGGAACAACCAAAGCCTATTCAAACAATGAGTCCAAAACATACTTCTCATAGGGATCAAATAATCAAATTCCGAATATACTAACCTACTATTAAGCAATCAAATCTAATAAATAATAACAAGGATTAAGTAAGCTAAGATTCCAAATATACTTAACATTCTGGTTTTTCCACTCCATTAAGCATCAAATATACCTACAATTCATTTATACTCAATAATTTCTTCATTCTCCTATAAGTTTCCAGAAATAACTAATTAGATTGAAGTCTAAACTAAGATCAGTTTTGAAGCTTACTAAAGAGAAAAAAAAAGTTTCTAATTATTGTGTAGTTTAGAAGTTTACCTTTCTTGGAAGACCGCCTAGAGCTTTGACCCGAAAATCTTCTCCTACCTGCCAATCTAGGCTTGCCCCTCCTCGGAAACAAGCCTTTCTTCTTAAGCTTGTTAGTGATAGGCTTCTACAAGAGGATGTATACATAAATCAATGAGGCTAGCATAGCGTGTGCTAAGCTTCTAAGTAAATCAAATACCAAATTTTATGCCATATATATATATGTGTGTGTGTGTGTGTGTGTGTGTGTGTGTGTGTGTGTGTGTGTGTGTATGGATGATAAGGTGCCAAGAATTTTATTTGGGGTAGGCAAGAAGTAGGTTCTCCTCTATTGACTTGACATTTAGGAATTGTGAACCATACCATTCCCGGCATTTTTTAACCTAAGTTGGATTCGTCGTATTATTTTCGAAGAAAAAAAGACTTATATTTGAATTATTGAGATGATGATTTGCTAGCTGGAGGATTAATCTTAAGCTAGTAGTGATTACTTCTGAAGTAACAGGTTGAGGCTCAATACAAAGTTTCATATTATGTTCAGGAAAAGTTCTAATGTTGATTAGTGAATTAAAATAGTGCACAAGTCATTGTCTAGCTAGTAAGGAACAAAAAAAGACAAATCATTTGATTAACAAAATAAGCCCACGGTTCTCTTTTAATCTCTAGAAGCTCTCTGCGGATGAACTGATAAAATGAAACCACCCAATTGCATGCCTAAAGTAGAAAGCATAATATCCTACTTTTGGGATTTCAGGACAAGGTTTTATAATTAAAGATGCTCAACTATAGATGATTCCTCCACAAAATTTAAAAAGGAGAAAGAAGATTGGATCTCCCTGAACATCAAATGATCAAAATACTTGTTGCAAACATATTATCTCAATAATATAGCTCTCAACCAAAGGCATTAGCATTCGCTCCCTGCTTACTATCTTATATAAGTAATAGTTTTCCAAAGTACGATTTCTAGTGCTAAGGCTACCAATTGCAGTTAGAGCCAAAGGCAATGGTCTGAAACCGCATCATGAAACAATAAGTTGCTAGATAAATTGAACAAAAGGAAAAAATGAGCAGAATATAAGCATATTGAACAAAAGTATTTAAAACAATTTACACCAGAGAGGAACCCACAATTAAATCCAATGAAATCAAAGATAATTAAACAAAGGGGCTACAAAAGAATTTTGAGAAGAGGTTCTAGGTAAGGAAATTCAATAAGTCAAGAAGCACACACATAAATCATTAGTTGTCCTATAAATTATCTATTTGATATTGAACCCACCTCAAGAAGTCTCAAGGTCACTATGTGGGGCCTGCAGCTTCAGTACTCAGCAACACTTTCAGGATCATAGACTTCAGGAAGCGGCTTAGACCAAATCTTAGACAGATGATAAAAGTAAAGAGCATAAGCGTCTAAAGCTTTGAGATCAGCCACGAACAAAACCACACCAGAGAGTTCTGTTAGATGATGGATTTCCCACATCAGTTTCAACTGAACAAGGTATAAGGAATTTGAATTGCTATGAGTCTAAATCAAATTGTAGAAACCACAGATGTTTGGATCAATTTATGGCATATAGATAATTCTGTTGATTATTGTTCAGAACAGATTGTTGGATCAATTTATGGCATACAGATAATTTCTGTGCAATAAATGTTCAGAACTGATTGTTGATTATTGTTTTATTTCACTCTTGTTTTGTTACGGTGGCATCAATGTTTTGTCATTTTTTTTCCTTGTTAATCTTCACTAAATCTTTTTTTTTCTTTCACTTCTCTCATCTTTTGCTGGCAGCTAACACTTCTTTGTTTTTTGTCTATCAGCAAGCATTACTATAGCTTCATTTTAGACATCAGTACTGCTTTATTTTCAAAAAACCTTTATTCAGTTTACACTAGTTTCAGTATTTACAAGTTTACCTCTCAGCTCTCGGCCACCTTTGCAGTTTTATTGTTACACCCATCTCCCTTTAATTTACAAACTTTCACTATTCTGTTTTAAGTTAGTTTTTACATTTAATTTAACACCATTTAGTCTCCTAAGACCTCTGCCTCTGTTCTGACTCATCTTAGCCTTTACAATCTCTCTTATGCTCTTCCTTTTCTCTATTCACAAATTAACCTAATCAAATTTATCTCTGTTGAGCTACATTTATACAATTTTTCGACGTTAATTCTAGTTGTTCCAATCCTTTTACTCTTATTCTCCAGTCTGATTTTCTGTCCTCTTAGCATCACTTACAGTTTTCCTACCTAGAATCTGGATCTTGACACTGTCTCATCTGACCAGTTTGCTAATCCTTTTCCCATTAGGGAATTCTCCTTGTTTCTACCCCTAACTTCATTAGCACTCAGCTACACTTTCCTTGGTTTAATTTGAATTTAAAAAATTACTTGTAATCTCCATGAATCCTTATTGTACTCAGATTCATATAGGCACCAACAATTAATAGTGCCCATTTGCAATCAAGTAGGCCGAAAACCAGTGAACAAGCATCCAAGAAAGATGAGTCAGTCTAGAAATGAATCAACATGAGTCAAAATTTCCAAGAAGAAAATCGAAAAAGTTCACACTAAATAAATAAAATAAAAATACAGATCAAGAAGAAGAAGACATAGATAATCAACATGAGTCAAACTTTCCTCAAAAAACTGAAGCATCTAATCACTATACTTACCATTTAATTATTACTCTTATCCTAATCAAACCCATGAGGTGTACAACCCACAAACAAGCAAGCAAGAGATTATGCAAAGCTACATATAAGCCAATGAATCACACAGATTGAAAAGCAGAGGAAAAAGAGAGACTTGGAAACTGCAATTTCAGTTATGGAAAAGATTTTGAAATCCAATACCAATTGCTCTCCTCAGTTTTTTCGTGGATTTATGTGTAAACAACTTGTTCCCTTTGCTTATAAGCTTTATAGAAAAATACACAGAGGGAATGAAGGAACAAAAATTCTTTCACAATTTAGCTCAGCCTGAGTTTACAACAGCGGTTAGTTACATATCAGGTTATAACTATTCTGGTTGTTCTCCGTCTCAATAACTCAATACAAGTCCAAACCAAAAATAGCAACTCTGTGTACAACAAACCCAACTTCAACTTTACAAAACTGAGCTTCTAGCAGAAGGAGAGATTCTTAGGGTTCTTAGGTATCATCAATTATATAATTTTGCCAACCAAAGATTGACCAAGTTGTCAATTTCATTTTTTGGACAAAATATCAGGATATAAGCAGTGATAGACAATGAGAAAGCAGTCATAAAAGAAGACAAGAAGGATCAGACAACAAAAACCACAAACTAAAATTATGAACACGTAATCAGCGAAATGGTCTAAACCTAGCCTAGTGATGAACAATGAGAAGAACATCATCTAATGTTGGTGCATCAACAACTAATTTGAGTGAAAATGGTAGCTTTTTCAAGCCAAGTTTATAACCTGAAATCAAACTTCACCTAATTAACAAGAACAACACCAACAACAAGTAAAGTACTAAACATCTGCAACCCAAAAACACTAAGGCAGCAAATCATAACTACTCTAATTCATGCAGTAAGTGAGAGGTCCTCACATTCAAGATTAGCAAAAGATTGTAGCTTTGGCTGATTTCTATCCCAATTAAACGAGTGTGACCTAAAATCTCAGACAAAGTACACATATTAAACAAGAAGAACAAGCATAATTTGGCTGTGTAGCAGCTGCTCATGCACAAGTGCAAGCACGACCTCAACCTCAACCTAAACCCATTATTTTGATCACCGTCAAACCCATTATTTCTCTCAAGGGCTACAATCTTGGGCAACGCTTGAATTGGAGCAAGATATTCCAATTTAGGTTTCGCAATGAGGCTCTCAGGCGTCGAACCAACACCTCCAGTTTATTTTTCATTGTTTCCCTCACTTCTCTTATCAGCATAATTGAATACTAAAAGCACATCGAGTGTGACCCTCCTACCCAAAGGTTCTCCTCACCATTACATCTCTCCCATCGTACAAGTGAAGGTAGAAATAAATAAATAAACTATACAGGTGAAAATTTTCATGTTATGGACTAAGATTTATCAATTTCCAACCCTAAATCACCATAAGATTATTCTGTGAGAAAACACACCAAAGAGCACGCATTTGAGAATTACTAGGGAGCCGATCAATTAAATTCTATCTTCGTCTCAGAATCGAAGAGGGAGAAAGCAAAGAAAGCCATGAGGTGTACAACCGTCGAAATTGGGATGTAGAGAAGCAAGTTGAGGAAGAAGTCGCGCATGACAAATATTTTGTCCTCAACAAATGAAATAGAACGGCGCCGTTTGGACACTACTATAAGACCTAAGCCGACAAACCAAGTTTGCCAGTGTGACCAAAATTGTTTTTAGAGGGAACACATCCTGCCTATTTTTTCCTTGAGAGAATTGAGAGCGAATTTATTCCATTCAAAATAACATTTTTGGAAAAAAAAAATCGCGAGGAAAAAATTTGTCATCATAGCTTCCTTGTTTGTCGCCTTAGATTTCGCGCCATAATCAAAAGTTCCCGGTGAAAGTTTGATGGCAAATTTTACTCTTTGTTGTGATAGATAACCTATCGTGACAAAATTAGGTTTTGCCGGGAAATTTTCTCCGCAAAAGCTATATATTCTACTAGTATAGAAAAAAAAAATGGAGAAAGAGTGATAAATGCCAATCACACCTTTTTATCAAACAAAATCAGAGGGAAAAAAGAACTTAGCAGGTAAACCAATATCATACAAAAAATTAAGTAGGATAAAACAAAAAAAAAGCCAATATATCGCTAGTACGCATCAGCACGCGTCCCAAATGAGCCAATGCCGTAGGAAAAGAATCGGGATGCAACATCATAAAATTAGACATTGGCAGAATTAGGCCACCAGACGAAAAAATTATTCTTTTTAAATAAATTAAAATAAATTAATAAAACATAGACCCCGTATAAACATATGTCAAATAAACCGCACAGAAGAACCCCGCAAATTCAGAAGAAAGAAATTGAAGAAAGAATAAGATACAAAAATATTATACCTTCCAACTAAAAGAATAATAATTAGAAGAAATCTTCAAATGGGATGATGCTGACAGAAGGATGGGCACATAATCTCAAAAGTAACTAGGTAAGGGCACATGTCTAAGCACTTAGAGTGCAACAAAACCTGATGAGAGTTTTGAAGTTAGTTAGGGGTCAAGACGGAAGCTTTGATGGGGGATTACAATATTGTAGGGGTTGAAGTGGAAGGCTTTAATTGACCACCTTTGCCTCTTATAGACCCGCCCCTGAATCTTGCGCAGCCAAATTCGAGATTGTTGAAAAGGGTTTAGTTCTTAAATATCTTTCTTATTGCTCTTATCTCTTTTGGTTTCATTCGAACTCATATTTCGATGATTATTCTTTTGGGTTGAAGTTGACTCAAAATTTTTCATACCATTTCTATACTCAAAAATAAGTAAACCGCAATACACAAACTCATAAATTCAGGCACACCTAATGTCACCCGAAATAAAAAATTGGCTTGGAGGGAAGAACAAGGCAACGAAGCACCACGATGAAGCTGATCTGATGATGAAGCTCTTTGTACGTCTGAGAAGAAAAGCAGCCACTGTACGTCTGGGAAGAAAACTGACCTGGAGGGAGATAGAAAAGTGGTGCACGTTGTTCGAGTCTGAGATGAAAATATGATCAAGATGTTGGTGATCAGCAGCAGGATCTTGATGCTTCATGCAGCCTTCCTTCTTCCTCCTCTAACACGCACACACTAGCCTAAATTAAATTGGATAGGTTGATCATGTTTAGAAGATAGGTTTGATCTTGTACTTGTTTGGATTAGAATTGGTGGTTTTAGGATTGAACTCTGTTGTGATTAATCACAATGCACACAAGGTGTTTGTCAAAATGACTATGAGCAGAGAATTAGAGATTCTTGAGTTTTCTTTCTTTCAATCTGTGTGTTCTATATTTCTTTTCTTTTTGATTGTTATATATGAGGCTTGTACAAATTGTTTGATGGTTAGGGAGATTATTACAACTTTAACAGCTCATCCAATTACAAAGAGACACCTAGCCTAATTCTAGAAGCACGTGACAACTAGCACTCTTATTCTCCAAGTAATTCCACCTCACACCCCACGTGATGGATGCACCCCTAACCGTTTTAACTCCCACACACAGCTCACACACTCTTATACTGATCAGTGTATTAGCTTAGGGTCCAACACTCCCCTCTAAGCTATGTACTGATCTAACTCCTAACATTCCTCTTAGATAGACAAACCTTCCCTTGGCTAGTGCCTTAGTAAAAACATCTGCCAATTGTTCTTTTGTCTTACAGTAGAATAGTTCCACCTCACCAGCTTGGATTGCATTTCTAATGAAGTGAAACCGTCTGTGTATGTGCTTACTTCTCTAGTGAAACACAGGATTTTTAGACATGGCAATTGCTGATGTATTGTCACATAGGATAGGAGTAGGACCAGTTTGTTCTTCTCCAAAGTCTTCAAACACAAACCTGAGCCACTTAGCTTGTGTGGTGGCTTCACTTGCACTTACATACTCTGCTTCTGCAGTAGACAGTGCCACACTGTTTTACTTTACAGAAGCCCATGAGAAAATCCCACTGTCAAAAGAGAAAGCATACCCCGAGGTGCTTTTCATATCATCCAAACTGCCACTCTAATCTGAATCACAGTACCCAATTAGTGCAGCCTGGTTTCCTTTCTCATACTCAAGTCCATAATCCAATGTACCCTGGATGTACCTCAGGGCCCTTTTAGCAGTTCCATAATGCTTCTTAGAAGGACCATGCATATACCTAGATAGTAAACTTGCAGCAAACATGATGTCTAGCCTAGTTGCAGTTAAGTAGAGTACACTACCCACAATCTGTCTATAAACACCTTCATCTGCAGCCTCTGAACCATCATTTCTGCACAACCTGTTATTTGTTGCAAGTGGTGTGCTTAGAGGCTTGCATCCCTTCATTCTAAACTTCTCAAGAAGTGTCTGAGCATACTTTTTCTAATGTATGAATATAGACTTGTCGGTTTAGATCACTCCCATCCCTAGGAAGTGATGTAACAAACCCAAATCAGACATCTCATATTTCATCATCATTTCCTTCTTGAACTCAGCCTTCAGTTGGGCACAATTTCCAATGTAGACAATGTCATCTACATAAATTGAGAATATTAGAATCCTTCCATTTCCTACTGTCTTCATATAGAGGGTTGCTTCACTAGGACTTCTTAGATAACCACATCTGCTCAAATGTGCATCTATCTCTCCATACCAGGCCCTAGGAGTTTGTTTCAGTCCATATAGAGCCTTTCTTAATCTGTACACTTTTCCTAGTTCTTTTTGAGTCTCAAAACCATCTGGTTGTTCCTCATCTAACCTGCCATTCAGAAAAGCAGACTTGACATCAAGCTAATAAAGATTCCAGCTTTACTATGCAGCTAGTGCTATGAGTATTCTGATGGTATCAAGTCTAGCCACTGTTGCAAAAGTCTCATTAAAGTCTATCCCAGGCTTTTGGGCATAGCCTTTTGCAACCAGTCTAGCTTTATACTTCTGAATTGATCCATCTAAGTTGAGCTTAACTTTGTATACCCATTTTACTCCAATGACAGGTTTGTCTCTAGGCCTGTCAACCAGCTCCCAGGTAGCATTCTTTTCAATCATCTCTATTTTTGTTTCCATTGCTTTTCTCCATGTCTTTTCCTTTGCAGCTTCTGGATAAGTCTCAGGCTCAATGATGGACATGTGACATCTAGCATAGATGTCACTTGTCCTTATGAGCTTGATAGGAGTAGAACCAGGAGTTTCCTGACTAGTGCTTGTGTTCATAGTTCCAACCTGCTGCTGATCTGAATTCTGATCATCACCTTAAGATTCTCCATATTCCATTTCAAAACCTGCTGGTGTAGATACAATGACTTCACTGTTTGATTCCCAGTTCCACATCATTGCCTCATTGAAAATTACACTTCTTGAAACCATTACTTTCTTAGTTTCCAAGTTGTAAATCCTATACCCCTTTCACAGGTTTCATATCCAACAAATACACACTTGATGGAAGTCTCATCCAATTTTTGTCTTAGCTGAGTGGGAATGTGTACATAACACACAGATCCAAACACTCTTAGGTGCTTTACACCAGGCTTCCTTCCACTAAACACCTCAAATGGTGTTTTCTCTTCTACTACTTTTGTTGGACACCTATTTAGAAGGTAAACAGCTGTACTTACAACCTCACCCCAGAACTCATAAGGCATTTTCTTTTCATGAAGCATGGCCTTTGCCATTTCAATTATTGTCCTATTTTTCCTCTTAACCACTCCATTTTGCTGAGGAGAGTAGGCTACTGTCAGCTGCTTCTCAATCCCTTCTGCTTCACAGAATTCCACAAACTCAGTGGAAGTAAGCTCTCCACTGCTGTCACTCCTCAACTTCTTTATTTTGTAGCTACTTTTCAATTCCACCATAGACTTAAACTTCTTGAATACATTAAAGACCCCTGACTTGTACCCCAAGAAGTAAGTCCAACACATTCTAGAAAGATCATAAATGAATGATACAAAGTACCCGTTTCCTCCCATTGTTTCTGTCTGCATAGGGCCACATACATCTGTATGAATGAGTTCCAAGGGACTTGAAGCTCTCCATGACTTTCCTTTATCAAAACTTTCTACATACTGCTTCCCTGCAATGCAGCCTTCACAAGTTTCTGTGTAACCTGACAGCCTAGGCAGACCCCAGACCATTTCTTGTTTCTACAGTGTCATTAAACTGGAATAGTTTAGATGACCATACCTTCTATGACATAGCCAGGCATTTCCTTCAACTGTGGCCTTCCTTGCCACTGCATTGATACAATCCAGGGATAGAGAAAAACATATGTTCCCAAGCATTGAATGGTACCCGTGTTCAACCATTTGGCCTGCACTAAGTAGATTTGCATCAAGTCCAGGAACTAGCATTACTTCATGAATCTGCTTCTTGCCATTTCTAGTGTTAATCTCTAGAGTGCCCTTGCCTGTAGCTTGTACCAATTCTCTTGTCCCCATTTTAACTTTAGCTGTCAAAGATTTATCCACATTAACCAACAATGACTCATGTGGTTACTGCATGCATTGTCAACATACCAGTCAACAACTTCTTTTGCTACTGAGGCTGTATTACATGCATAGAACATCACAGTATCCTTCTCTTCTAGAAGCCTAACTTGGTGAACTTCTAGTTTAGGAACTGCCTCTGCCTGCTTCTCAGAACAGTTTCTTGCCAAGTGTCCAGACCTGTTACATTTGAAGCATTTTTTCATTTTGAACCAGCAGTGTCCCCAGTTACTCTTTTCACAGATATTGCATTTAGGAGTACTGGACTTTGTCTTTCGTCCCTCTGTATTCTAATGACTTGGTCTTCCAGAATTGGACTTCTAATTCTTGAAGTTCTTAGGGTTCTTCTTCCATTTTCCCTGATTTTCACTTCGTTGCCTTCTGAAACTAACAAATTGTGCAGAGAATCCTTTGTCCACATTTACATTTTCAGTTTCATGCATCTCTAATCTTTGGTTGAATGCTCTAATAGAAGCCACTATGTCTTCTACTACAATGTTATCAAGATCTCTAGTCTCTTCAATGATGGAAACAATAGAATCATAAGACCTTGTCAAACTTATAAGTATCTTCTGTGCTAGACATTTTTCTGGGATATCTTCACCATATGTTTTCATCTGGTTTACCACATCATATAGTCTAGACAGATATGAGCTTAAAGATTCATTGTCTTTCATTCTTGTATACTCAAAATCCCTTTTTAAGGACTGAAGTTTGACAGCCCTTACCTTTGTATCCCCGCTGTATTCTCTCTTCAGTAGGTCCCAAGCAGACTTTGCTTTGTCTTCATTCCTGATCTTGGAGAAGATTGTATCAGCCACAGAGGTCTGAATCAATCCAAGAGCCCAAGCATCCTTGATGAAATTAATCCTTGTTGGCTGACTGATCACAGCACCTGCTTCATTCTTCACTTCATTGAGGCCAGTCTCCACATATTCCCAGAGATCTTGAGCCTTCAGGATTGTTCTCATTTTTATGCTCCAGAACTCATAATTTCTCCCATCGAACATAGGAGCCCGTAGCTCCCCTCCAGCAACTCCAGAATTAGCCATATTAGCTTCTTCCTTAAGTCACGTCCCAGTTACAAGATTAGAGATCGTCATAGCTCTGATACCATGTTGGTGATCAGCAGCAGGATCTTGATGCTTCAGGTAACCTTCCTTCTTCCTCCTCTAACACGCACACACTAGCCTGAATCAAATTGGATAGGTTGATCATGTTTAGAAGATAGGTTTGATCTTGTACTTGTTTGGATTAGAATTGCTGGTTGTAGGATTGAACTCTGCTGTGATTAATCACAATGCACACAAGGTGTTTGTCAAAATGACTATGAGCAGAGAATTAGAGATTCTTGAGTTTTCTTTCTTTCAATCAACGTGTTCTATATTTCTTTTCTTTTTGATTGCTATATATGAGGCTTGTACACATTGTTAGATGGTTAGGGAGGCTGTTACAAGTTTAACAGCTCATCCAATTACAAAGAGACACCTAGCCTAAGTCTAGAAGCATGTGACAACTAGCACTCTTATTCTCCAAGTAATTCCACCTCACACCCCACGTGATGGATGCACCCCTAACCGTTTTAACTCCCACACACAGCTTACACACTCTTATACTGATCAATGCATTAGCTTAGGGTCCAACACGAGATGCTGTTTTCGTTTAGGAAGAAGAGCGGTTGCAACTTCACTTGGCGACCGCACGGTACAGATGTTGTTCTTTTTCCAAAAAATTTCAATTTGCGCTACATGGTTTTTCTTTTTGGCGCTTCTCATGTTTTAGTTTTAATCGGCACCTATTGTGCTTTGAACTTAGGACCTGTTGCAATATAATAAGTATAGACAACGCTTAAAAGAAAAAGTTGTATCAGTAAAAATAAATTTACTGATGTTAAATGGTACAAAAGACAACAGCATATTATTGCTGATGCTATATACTAGGATTAGACAACACTAGATAATTTTACTGTTGCTATATCATATATTAGACAACACCAAATTTAAACTAATGTCTAAACTACATTATACATCAGTTTTTTTTTTTAGATATGTGTTGTCTATAAGGTACCGTGTATTATCATATTTCTTGTAGTGAAGACGCTAAATCAGTCTATGCGTTAGTTTTGAGATAAAGGACCTTGGAGAAGCACAATATATAATAGGATTGAAATCAACCTAGGTTGACATGCATAGAAGCTTCCGAGGTTGTCATAACGCATAACATAGAAAGCATTTTGAATAGGTACGTATTAGGTTCAACATGGAACATAATTTTGCTGGAAAGGTACCAATGAACAAAGGTGACGGGTTTAGTCAGGCTCAAAGTCCTAAATGTTATTTTAGGAAGCTCAAAATGAAGGACAAAGTGTATGTCTCTCTGGTTGGCACTCTGAATGGATGCCAACATTTGCTCAACAAGCATTGCCTTCATTGAGGAAATTTTGGGTGGGTTTCAAACAAATCCAGTTGAATAGGACATGGCAGCAGTCAAGAAGGTTCTGAGTGTTTTGAGGTATATTTCTAGGAAACCAAGACGTTGGTCTATGATGGAGATATATAGTAAACCTTGTAACATAGAAGGCTATACTGATTCAGGCTTAGCTGGAGTCTTGAATGAGAGAAAGTCGAGTACATCTTCATGCTTAATGGTGGAGCAAATTGTGTAAGAGTGCTAAACGTTAATGGACTATTATCTCGATCCAACCATAAGACCATTAAGGCTGCAGTTTAACTATATTACTAATCACCAGTGACAGGGCTAAGGCTTGGGCTGGAAGGGTTGTAGCCCTTCCCGCCTAAACTTGCTCCATTATATATTTATATGCTAGCCCATTCTAATATTAATTTAGAGTCTATCTTAGTTTTACTAAGTAGCTCATTTCAGTTTTATTTGTAGCCCAATTATGATTTTTATTGTAATTTTTTTTGTTACTATCAAATTTTTATTTATGTATATAGATGCATTTAAGAGTAAAGCTCATTATGCCCTCCTAATTAGAGGTATCTTTTTATGTTTATTAATTAAATTCACTTGTACCCCGAATTTTTTCAAAATCCATTATATAAGTTTAGCCTATCCAAAATTTAAGTTCAGGAACTGTCACTATCAATCACAACCCTTAAACCACTGATATAACGAGCTATGTTTTGTTATTCTAGCTCCATAACATCACATTTCATCCTGAGACTTTCGAACTTTGCTGTAAATTCTTCCACATACATCTCTCCTTATTTCAAGTTATGAAACTTAAGGAAGACATCTTGTTTGTAATTTTCAGAGAGATAATCTCTTCAACTCTCTTTTCATTTTCTCCCAAGAAACAATCTTCCCTCTTTGTTCCCGAGCTCGATGCCTCTTCATATTTTCCCACCACAAAGAGGCATGTTTCCTTTACTTTAAGAAGCAACCTTCACTCTTTGATAGTTTGGAACTCCTTGTATTCAAACACTCGTTCAAGTCTGTAGACAATCAATAAAATAATCATTTGGTTGCTAGCTTCCTTCAAACTCCGGGATATCAACTCCTATATCAAACTCTCATTGGAGATTTCAATTTCTCCAGCCACAAGTGGAGGAGAATAGCCTTCACTTGAATGTTCATTTGGAGCTTGATGAAAAGGATTTTCAAACTCATATCCTTTGCTAGAATTACCCTCTTCATAATTATGAGGACAATCTTCTTGTTCACAACGTTCTTATCATTCTAAATGTTGTTGGAGCTCTTGAATTTGCTGTCTTAGTTCTTCAATCTGAATGTCATGCATGGAGATCACGTTCACAACGTGGTTCTCTTTCGCCACAACCACCACCACAACTTGCCATTGGAATCAACCTCCACTCTTGGATCAAGCCTTACACACTGATATCACTTGATGCCGGGTTGGCACAAAGGACACACTCACCACCCAAGCTAACACTGAAGGAAATAGATAAATCACCACCCAAAGTGTATAGTTTAAGATACAGAGTGAAAATAAGAACTCACCACTCTAAGGAAATTCTCCCAAGAGATTTCTGTCAATGAAAGGGTAGTCTAGTCTCCCTTTTTCATTTAACTCTACACCCATAATATAGATAACCTAGGAACAACCCTCCAAGAATAGGATATTACTCTTCTCAAGGCAATACTAATTGAGAAATTAATAAGACAATTAAAGGCATATTGGAAAATGAAAAGACTTAAAAAAGACACAAACAATTCAAAATAGAAGGCAGTGTAGCAGCCAACCCGCAACTCAATCTGTTCTGATCATTCTCTTTCATTTGATCATAACTTCCTATAGAAACCTCCAAATCAATTTCCCTAAAAAGTTCTAGAATCCTTAGACATAGAGCTTACCAAAGGACCATAGCTTGTAGACTAGATCCTACCATATTAGTACCAGTTTTAATTTGAGGAAAAGAACTAATTGCCGGGTCTTCCTCTTGAATAATTAATGTGAGCAATTCAAACTCTCTTGGTAATGGAACCAAACCGATGTCAATACCACGACTTTACTTATTGGTGTGTTTAAAACACGTTTGTCTTGAGAAAAATATAAAATTGTGATAGTTTCAGTTGGATTCTACCAAGTAACAAACACATGGATTATGTACCAACCTGTTTATTTAATTATGTAAAGTTTCGTAATTTAATTTTTAAAATGACAATTTTAACATCGGGACTCTAAAATCATTATTTATTGGGATATACTTTTGGAAGTTTTATGTGTACTGATGCCTTGATCTCAAATTCACACATTCAGAAATAGGCAAGACGTAGAAAACTGGGATCCGGTGAGGAGTTATGGGTCTAGAAAGGTTTAAGTGAAATTTGGAAAATGTTGGTAGTTAGATATTTTAAGTCTCACACTCCAGATTTTTCTCCTGACTTTACTCTCTCTTCCTCTCTCCTTGCGAACTCTCTCTCGTGCACCTGTGAAAACACAAACCCTCAACATCATTTTTTTAAGCCAAACCACCACGAAATAATCACATCATCATCTTCCTTACTTTATTCTAAGCTCAACAATGCCCACGATCGAGGTTGGCAGTGCCGGAGGAAAGAGATTCGAAGTGAATAGTATTGCCATATTTTTCGTCCATTTTTTGGCCCCTACAGGCAATGAATCTCAAGTTGGACCTTGGATTTGGATTTTTGGGTGGGTTTGAGTAGATCAATTTAGACTATTAAAATGTTAGATTTGGTGAAAAAATTGAAGCGTTCGGAAAAGCTTTGAAACAGGCCAACAATGGAGGATTCCGACCGGCCAGCTTGCGGCGTCAGTAAGAGGGAGGTATGGGGCGACTGAAGGCTACAATCGCACTCGTAGGTGAGACAGAGGAGCATGGGGTGCGTGCTAGCTTGTCACGGGCCCTTGTGACTTGTGTTTTCCGTGTTTCGACGGTTCCGACCTATTTCGACAGTTTCGACCTATGATCAGAGGTTTCGGGTCACTTGGAGTTTGTTTAGGGGTTATTTTGGATGTTTATAGTTGCTGTGTTTTTAGTTAGAACGGGTGTGTAGCTCCCTCGGGTTAGAGGATTCAAACATAGTTTTTTTATTATTGTTGGTAACTCTGATTGTTACTTTTGACACGCAATACCGCTCTAGGGAATCCAGCGAAGCGTGCAGCTCTTGAGCTTAAGGCCCGACTTTATATGATTTTTGGCTTAGGTCAGGATGCAAGGATTTCAAAATTGGATTTTGGATTTCACTTTACAGGGTTGTTTCCACTATATATACTAATAGGAATTTAAACAAGCACACTAATGCATAAGGGGTGTTAATAGATTTTTCAGTTCAATTTTTTTTGCTAAAACTAAAATCAAACGGGCTAGGAAACCAGTTTCGGTTAGATCCGATTCTCAGGCTTAAAACTGTTTGAACCGAAAACGGGTTGAACTCTTTTGGTTCAATTTTGAACCAGTTTTGGATTAATTTAACTAGATTTTTTTCCCTTTAATTAAGATCAATAGGTTTCGGAAAAGGACGGGGAGGTTGAGATCTGAAGGGGAGAATGAAAGAGGGAGAGATAGATGGTGAGATAGAGGGATAGATCCACTCGAAAATTGAAATCGAAGCCTCGAAGGAGAGATCAACTCGACCCGATCGATGGAGAGAAAGAGTCGAGGGAGGGAGCAGTCGTGATGTGAGGGTTCATAACGAGGGACAGAACGAGGGATAGAGTGATCGACTTGGAAAGATTGACTCAAGGGATCGAGCAGCCATATGTCATGACACGAGGGTTCGCAGCGATCCATCGAGGATTGAGGCTTGAGTTGAACTAGAAGAATGAAAGAAAGAGTAAGCTAGATTTGAGAGCAACTATGAAGATGAGTTTAGACTTTAGAGGAATCGATTGGATGAGAGTCTGATCGAAAGCAAGGAGGAAGGAGCAGGCAAGGCCACAAGGGTGCCAGATTGAGTTTGAGGGACAAAGAGATGTCTGGAGTTGAAGAACTGCCGAAGATTGAAGATAAACTCCTAGAGTTTTGGCCAAAATGATGCCATTTGGCAAGAAATTGAAGCATTGAACTAGTCAAGTTTGATTTGGTTCTATGGCTCTAATAACCAAAACCAAGCCAGTTTTGGTCTGGTTTAGTTCAGTTTTCATTCTTCAGTTCTGGGTTTTCTTCGATTTGGTATTTTTCGGTCTGGTTTGGACTCAATGTGGTTTTCCGGTCGAACTTTTTGACCCAATTAACACCCCTATAATGCATCTTATTCAACCCTAGTTATAAAGTTTGCAAGTTCACAAAATCTTATGAAATAGTATAGCAGCACAGAAAGGGTCAATCCTTCGAGGACTTGTTCAATGGACACAACACTTAATTCAAAATATCAACTCAATCAAAAAATTCAAATCTACTTAGCTATGCAAACGACTCAAAGCTCGACAAGAACCAAAATCAAGGCTCGACTTCAAGAAACAAGAAACACATGATAAGGACTCAAAGAAAAACACAAAAGACACACGACAAGAGGTGGGTTGGTGATTATAAATCACATCAAGAGGTAAACACGTTGATTAATTAATTGACTATGGCGAGTTAAGGCGCATTATCCACCACTAATCAATTAAGTCTCTAACATGTTTTTCAACATTAGATTACTATGGAACTTAAGAATCTGATGCCCATGCAGAGGCCCTGGCATTGAGTTACTCCACATATATTATTCTTTTTTCTTAGGATATTCTAGGCATGGCATATACCTTAGAACATCTATCCGATTTTATCAATTAGATGCATGAACAACAAAGTGAATTTAATAACATCGAATTATCACAAGAAAAGATATGTGTAGAAATAGAGTGTCATGAATCGGATTACAAGTAAGATGTAAGCCACTACTTTTGATGCTAACAACTACAAGTAGGTGATCAGTTAACATGCAATCATTCATCAATAGTCTATGCAAACAAGCCATTCACACTTCCATAGTAATCATAATCACATACATCACATTCAAACAAAGACCATCATTTATATGAATCATACGAATTTGAAGTACTTGTTAAGCAAGAAGGATGCTAAACCCCAGTTGCTGCGATCGATGCTTCTTCTTCAAGAATTTGACTTAGAGATTCAAGACAAGAAAGGGAGTGAGAATGACACGACTCATCCCAATCCCCCTAAAATTGACACGGGATGTGCCATGCTCCCGTCTAACCCACGTGTAACACGCACATATGACAGGAAGGCCAGACAAGGGATAACCCAACCTCAGCCCACTCGGGCTTCCAGAGTGCGCTAGAGTCAGTGGCAACGTGTGATGTCTCGGTCTTTGCTACAGCTCGTATTCGCTATCAACCTGAAGGGCATTAAAAACCATTAAAACTGTGTGTGGATGAAAATAAATCATTTAATAAAACACATTTCATAAAACAATACCCTTCACTTAAAAACCATGCATGCATACGAAAATCAGTTCAATTAAATATAATAAAACAGTTTCTAAGACGAAAGCCATTTCCTTTCTCAAATCATTAGGGCCTTAGTCCAAAACCATAAAATCCAAAAAGGGTGGGAACTCAGCCCAAAACTGTACATCCAATACATGTGGGCCACTGCCCAAATCCATTTATTAAACACAGAAACACCATTTCATAAAATCCAATAAATCTGTAATCCAAATACCGATCCTTGGCATCCCAGATGCCTCGCCTCCCAGACGCTTGACGTCCCAAACGCTTGACGTCCCAGACGTCATATCACGGTCTAAGGTTACTCGTGTTGCCCGGGGTATCTTCCGATCAATCTCTAACATCCCAAATTTCGAATGTCTCAGACATCTAATCATAGCAATCCTGCTCTTGTGTCACTATACGGTCCAGTCGCTCTGTGCAATGACCCCTTTGCAGGAAATGCGTTATAACTTCCCCAGTGTCCCAAATATCTGGAGGAGACCATCCACATATCCTCATATAAGGATAGTATATGGAAAACATTTTATAAAATCATTTCAAAACCTTTCAAAGGGGCCATGCTCGAAATTTCCGTAAAATCATCATAAATCTGGAAATCCAAGCACTCAAATCCAAATCTGTTTTAGGGTCTCTGAACCTGATATCACATTTTATAAACTACAAATGGGACTCATGCCTGATATCGTATCAACTGGGCCTCAAGCCCAACCTCGTAAACCAACTGGGCCTCCAGCCCAATATCTCATTAAATCAAATGGACTCCAAGTCCGATAGTTCATCAACCAAATGGGTCTCATGCCCGATTTCATATTTCCAAATCCAAAACCACTCTATTAAACCATTATTGAAATATCAACACGTATGAACACAGTATAAAACTATAAATCTCGAATTACGTGCAAATACATAAAGCATAAATACCACAATTAAAATCATAAAAATCACATATATCAAACATATAAAACATTTATGCATGCATCATATTTTGAAAGCAAATGTCCACTTACAGACCGTCCTAGATGTCACCTCGATATGCGTTCCATAAGCATCCCCGAGGCTAAATCACCATTTCCGGAACATCCAGACATGTCCAAATCACACCAAAGGTCACTAACGGACTCTATAAGGTCATACCTAAAATCCACGAATAGTACCAACCTGGGAACGCATCCCGAACACGCTTCCCAAGGCTAAACACCTCCATTTGACCAACCTAAAAATCTCCGATCAACTCGAAACCACCACCATTGGATCTGGATCGTCGAAACCTATAAAATAATCTTGGTCCCACCTTGAAACAAGTGCTCAAGTGCCCCCAAGCACGAGTCAAAGGAAAAGTCAATGTTAACCAAAAAGTCAACGCTGACGTCAGCAGTCAACGGTCAAAGTCAACATTGACGTCACTGCTAACGTCAACATGACGTCATCTCTGACACTCTGACATCTGACACATGTCAGCTGATGGTGCCACATGTCAGTAGCCCACGGGTCCATGTGTCTAACATGTTAGTGACACGTGGCACCATCTGATTGGTCCACGTCACTAACATGTCAGGCTGACTGGGCTCTGACATCATGACACTTGTCAACCTAGGATTGGGCCATGTCACTTGACAGCTGACACATGATGACGTCACTGATGACGTCATCATCTTCTTCCTGGCGACGGATCCTCTGTAATGGGTCGCCCGTACCATTGACCCGACCCAGTCCGTTCTCCCACTTCCAACCAGCGTTCAACTCCAATTTTCTATCATTTTCATCGTCACAATCCCAGTAGTAGATCCCCCCCTAATCAAAACTGAGGAAATCTAATGGAATCATACCTGGTTTAATTGTGAACAGTAGTTGTGACTTTCGAATAGGTTTTTCGGCCATATCCGGTCACCTCTGCGTTCGAAACCAGCCCCCTTCGACTCGTCTCACTCCCTCAACCGTAGCTCTGCCATGCCTCAGTCGTCCTCAGCCCCTAGTCATCCTCAGTCCTTCACTCTCACTCTCTTAGTCGTCACCGTAGAGGGTAGGATGAGGGGTATGGTTAGGTGTTTGGATTATGGACACACGAAATACAAAGAAGATCAAGGAAGGGCGGTGGTATGCATATATGTAGGGTTAGGGATCAATGGATGAGTGACACTTGTCACTTATCCATTGGTCTTGAGAGAAATATCTAGACCCACACTAAAGGACAAATGACAATAGCGCCTCGTAAAACATGCCACCATAAATAGTATCCAAAACTGTCTGTGACCCATAACTTCTTCGTCGAACGTCCGATTTTGACGTGCCGCCAGTTTACGGACTCGTAACTACTTGATCTACGTGATGGTCCTCTGTCCTTATACATAGGACCTCCCGGGTTAAAATTCAACATTTTGCCTATTCCCATAGGCATAATCGTCATTTTACGCAGTTCGTCCGAAATCTCCCCACTAATCCCTGATTAGTCACGCTCATCCTCAATTAATTCTCAATTAATCCCGAAAATTTGAGATAGATCATTACAAAGAATGTAGTTTCTGACCACATAAGTCGTCTCATCCATGGCTTGAATAAAAAAGTGGACCAACTCCTCTTGCAAGAGTCATTCCTAAACGAGAAACTTTTCAACATTCGTGCAATTGATCCATGGTATGTTGTTTAATTAATTTTATTGTTACTAAACAGTTTCCTACATCATTGAGCAGGTACCTAAAGGATAAAGTTTCCAAATAAGCTAAGTACTATGTTTGGGATGAGCCCTACTTATGGAAACATTGCCCGAACCAATTCATTCTAGGCGCATTCCTGACAATAAGGTACGTTCCATCCGTGAATTTCGTCATACATTGGCATGTAGAGGCCACTTTGGGGCCAAAATGAAAGCCTACGAAGTCTTTCAGAGTAGATTTTATTGGCCGAAACTTTTCAAAGATGAAGTCCTGCTTCCGCGTAGATCACTTTGGGGCCACTTTGATAACCACGCCCAGTCCTGCTTTCGTCTGCCAAGTCAACTAAAGTCCCGAAACTAGCCCTCAGCACCTATCAGACCAGGGATGATTGTATTGATTTCTGCTCATGCCTCTACCTCTCGATCAGCCTCGATTCTCGTGCCACGGCCTGGAGGGTCATCAAAAATATAAAAGGTGTGAGTGGACAAAAATAATATCATTTGACAACACATTTAAAAAACGAATCACTTTCCCCTCCAGTTATAAAACCATGCATGCATAGAACAACCGGCTCTCAAGCCAAATCATACGAAAACCATCAAGACATAATGATCAAACAGAGTGCACTTAATCAATCATATCATCACAACGGAACTACTCACAAGTGCCTAATCAATCACACAATCATGTCGGCACTACGCGTAGGCCACAATCAATAACCCCGAGCATCAGTCGTCTGGGAAACACCCCAAGCCTCGGCTCCCAGGGAACATAAATATACACCGAACATCAGTCGTCTGGGAACCACCCCGAGCTCTGACTGCCTGGGCCCCGAGCTCCAGCCGTCTGGGAACACCCCCAAGCTTCAGCTGTCTGGGAAGCAATCACAATCATATCCCCCAAGCTCTGGTCATCTGGGAAAAACCCCTAGCTTTGACCGTCTGAGAACTCACAATCACAATGAAAGCCATCTTGGGATTACATCCCAAAACATTTCAATCAAATCCAAGTCAAAATATCCTTTTGAACACGTTTTGACTACGAGCCTAGCCCAAAACCATCATTGCACTTTTCTGGTAAAACATGCCCAAAAGATCGATTAAAATAATCATTAAATCCATAAATAATCATATCAAATCATCATGCAATCATTGCATCTCAAATTAGCAGGACTCTTTTCCGGTTCAATCCCTATCAATTTCAACCCTATTTCTTTAATTGATCCGTCTAATTGCATCTAAATCACATGAATTCAAAATCTGTTCATTCAATTTCATGATTTCTTACCTCGAAGACGATTAACGAAACTTCGAATTTCCAAGGTATGTTCATTGTTCGAAGTTCATCACTTTAAATTGGTTTTCATCAATTGATCTATCCAACAGCTTCGTAGGACTCTTTTAAAAATTTTTCCAACCTCAATTTCATTCTTACTTACCTCCAATTACACGACTCAAGTTCGAAAATCCAAAGTCCTCACCCCTTCTGTTCTAAGGGAAAATGACCTCATTTTTTGTCACACTTGATCTGGTCCTCGTCGAATTGATCCCAGAAGCCTCAATTCAACCCAAGTTTGAAGCATCATGACCTATACATTCCATTTCAAATTTTTGGAAGATTTAAGCTTCCACAGGTTTGGGTCTTCGGGTTTAGGGGTTAAGTCCTCTCCTTTCTTTCCTTGTTTTCACTCGACTTCCTCCCTTCTTTCTCCCTATTCTCTCATTTTCATCTCCCCTCCTTCCCTGCCAATTGATCGATCATCCTTCAGCTCTCTGTTTTTCCCAACTCAACAAGGTTGTTTTTGTGTGTTTAGGACGGTTACTAATGCCACCAATCCTTCAATTATGGTGACAGATATATCCTTATCCAAATTAGCAGGTCCGGGTGTTATTAACGTGGCTGAATCAGCCATGACTAGCCAAATTACCATTTTGCCCCTGCAACACATAATTACCACAATGCCCCTCATAGTTCTAGACCTGTAACTTCCACGTCCGAACTCCGATCGATGCATACCGCCTATGTACGGACTCAGCATCTCGAGACCTACCCAACAGTCCTTATGGAAAGTCCAAACAAGCTCCCGAACAAAAGTCAACTTTTGCCCTCATAACCAAGGGCAAAATCCTACTTTCCTTCCAATTTTTCAAATTTTTCCTTTTTCGAATTTTCGGGTCATCACATATGAACTCATGCTTACTTGTGATAGGTGCCAACGCCAAGGTAATATAGGCCCTCAAAATCAAATGCCCTTAAACCCAATTCTAGTTGTGGAAATCATTGTAATTTTGGGCATTTATTTCATGGTCCCTTTCCCTAACTCTTTTGGTAATTTTTACATATTAATTGTTGTTGATTATGTATTTAAATGGGTTGAGGAACTTGCCACTAAACTAATGATGATAAGGTAGTTGTGCATTTCATGCAAAATCATATTGTGGCTATTTTTGGAGCACCTCAAGCCATTATAAGTGATGGAGGAACCCACTTTTGCAATTGTTCGTTTGAGGCCTTGCGTAAGAAGCATGGTGTCACTCATAGAGTGTCCACCCCTTACCACCCTCAAACTAGTCGGCAAGCCGAAGTGTCCAATCGGGAGAACAAGGATATACCTAAGAAGACTGTCAATCCTAATGGGAAGGATTAGTCTTGTAGTTTGAACGATGCACTATGGGCCTCTAGGACTACGTACGTAACACCTATTGGAATGCCCCCTTTCGGTTTTTGTTTTTGGGAAAAAGGTGTCATTGCTCATAGAGCTAGAGCATAAGGCTTTTTGGGCCATTAAGAGAATGAACATGGATGTAGATGCTGCTAGACTTCATAGGAAGTTGAAAATTAGTGAACTAGATGAGCTTCGCAATGAGGCATATGAGAGTGCTGGAATTTACAAGGGAAACACCAGGCTTTACCATGACATGCACCTTCAAAGGAAACACTTTCAATTCAGACAACAGGTCTTGCTCTTCAATTCACGCCTCAACTTATTCCCTGGTAAGTTGCGATCTCGATGGTCTGGTCCCTTTATTATTACTAACATGTTCTCTCATGGTGCCATTGCAATCCAACATCCCATTAAGCAAGAACTATTCAAGGTGAATGGCCACCGGCTAAAGCCTTACTCTGGGACCTCTCCCATTCCACTTGAGGTACCCGTGGCTTAAATAACACCCCTTCCCAGAGGAGCCCTCCTCGTCTTGCCTAGACGTCAAATCACGACCCTAGTTTGTTCCCTTTTACCTTTGTTTCTATTTTTACCTTTAAACTTTTGTGAACAGGTCTTATTTCTTGCTTGCAACATTGAGGACAGTGTCTCATTTAGGTTTGGGGGCATGGACTTTAAAATCTTGTTAAAAATGTGAGTGTTTTGGGGTACTCAAACCAGTTTTCTGTTTTATGTTGTTTGCTTATTTTTCTGTTTTTATGCTAGTTTTTATGCTTAAACTTGTTAATAGGAATGTATATATCAGAAGAATTGCTTGTGCTTTACTAAGAATCATGCCATGACCATTGAATTCACACTTGCACTTCACGATGCCATGATTAAGTGATTAACCAGTTTTCTATTTTTAGTTGTTTGCTGTTTTGTTTTTGTTTTAATGCTAGTTTTGGTTTGCTTAAACTTGTTAATAGGAATGTATATATCAGGAGAATTGCTTGTGCTTTACTAATATTCTTGCCATGACCATTGAATTCACACTTGCACTTCGCGATGCCATAATTAAGTGATTAAGCTACCAAAGCAATTGAATTTGAGCAACCCATGAAAATTAGTGAAGACTACCTTGTGAGATCTTTCAGCCTAACTGCCTTTCCTTTTGAGTGATCTACTTGTTTCTACTCTTAAACACTTATCACATTGGTTTAAATTGCATGATCTCATTAATTTTTGCATTAATCTTTAAAGAACCATATTATATAGATGATCTTGATTCAATGTGTGAATAGGTGTAAAAAATGATATAGGCAATGTGTGTTTAACCTTCTAAAGCCTTATCCCTCCCATATTGCATTCTCCGTAAGCTCCTTTGAAGCCAAATACTTAACTATTTCTTTCATCAATTGCATTATAACCTACCCAAGTTTTTAGCCCCTAAATATGGCCAAACCTTATAATCTGAACTTGTGCTTAGGTTGCATTAAATGAGATTCATGGTGAGAATAAGATGTGTAATACTATGTGCTGCCCTAATCCATGTAATTAACGCTTGTTCAAAAGATCAAATTGTGAGATATGTTTAGAAGTTTGGGGAAGTTATTGTAGGATCATGGTTTAATTCAAGAAAAGAAAAGAAAAAAAATTCAAAAGTGAAAAATGTTGATAAGCCTTTATTTAAGCATCATTTATACCCTTTATGCTTATCTTTTAATGTTTAAATGCCAAACAATAGGAGAAAGTAACAGATTTTTTGAGAAATGTGTAGAGTTGGATAGATCTCATAAACAAGAGAATTTGAGCAAAAGAATCACCTCAATCGAAGTTATATCGAAGAAGTTATGCTCAAAACGAGTTAACTTTTGGATTCTAGTGGGGCCCAGATATTTAATCCCTTCCCTATGGATGAGTGACAAGTGTCACCCATCCACAGCCCATCCCTTTTTCCTTCATGCACCGTGCATTTCCTTTTCTTCATTTCAAACACACACCCAAAACCACCTGATCTCACACACACCCACCATTCTCCCATCCGTGCAACCCAAAACCCATCCAACCTTCACTCAAGCGACTAGGACTGAGACCAGGGATGGAAGAGAGGACAAGAGGAGGTGGTTTCCGGCCAGAACCGCCGTCCACGGCGGCTGGAAGGAGGAAGAACCCGTGAGGTTCACGGTAAGCCCGTTTTGACCCATTTTCCATTTTTGATGTTTTGGGTCCGTTTTAATGGTTTTAATGAGTCCATTAGGTTGCTAGGGACATGTTAGGAAGGTTTTAGGAAGCTTGGGATGGCTGTGAAGCCATGGGTGCTGTTTTGGAAGTTTGAACCGTTGGGTTCAAAGATCAAACCATGGGTTTATACGGTTTTTAGCTAGGTTTAAGGATTGGAATGGATAGAAAACACCAAAATAAGAAGAAAGGAACCAAAAAGGAAGAAGTAGGATGAAAAATGGGATGTCTAGGGCCGTGAACCGGTCACGCCGGTCCAGTTGGACCGGCCAAACCAGGTGAACTGGCCACATGAACCGGCTGTGTGTAGAAGATAATAAATAGTGTTATGTACACTCTTGAGGCGCGTACAGGCGTTTGGGCCATAATTTAGGGAAGTGTTCAACATATGAAATCTTCTATTCGATGTAACGAAGATTTTGGGACTGGTCTCGTATCAATCGGACATCGTTTCAATAGGTTTCGGGCTGTCGGAAGATTTAGGATTGGTTTAAAAATAGTTAAAAGTTCGGAAAAATTACGGGACTTTGGTAGAAGGTTAATTAAGTAGTTAGTAACCTTCTATTAAAATTTGGACAGGTTTGGGAATGCCGGTGATGGTGATCGGCACGGGAGAGCCTATGGCACGCAAATCGAGGCGGCAGCTCGGACGGTCTGTGAGTGGACCTTGTTTTCTAAATTGGTGCATGCATAAATGTTTATTATATGTTTTAAATACTTGTTTGTGATGCCATGAGTGCATTTGGATGTGTGGTTACGTATAGGCACGTATTTCGAGGTTTCGGCCCTATACGGTGCCTATACGGGTCCGTACGTCTTTATTGGTCTGAATGAAATGGTTTTGGATTTACAAAAGGATAATGAATATGATTTGATGATTTTGATTTGGATATTTGTGAATTATATGATTTCAAGTATTTCGAGGCGATTTACGTGCTTGCACGTAAATCGAGGTTTTCTGACTTTACACTGATTCTCCATACTTATGGTTTTGGATATGATTTCATGAAATGATTTTGGATTTGAAAAGGTAACTCTCGAACTTGAGGTCCATTTGATTTAACGAGGCATCGGGCCGGAGGCCCAGTCGGTTTACGACTCGGACTTGAGGTCCAGTTTCTATGTGGATTCGGGCCTAGCGCCCAGTTATGTGTTACAAATGGTTTTTATGGTTCATGACGGTTTATGGGAACCGGTATGAACCCCTGAAATGGATTTACGGGTCATGACGGTTTATGGGAACCGGCGTGAACCCTCGGAAAGGATTTTATGGATTATGACGGCTTATGGGGGCCGGGCATGAATCCTGGAAAGATTTAAATAGTGATTTCAAAAGGTTTTCATATGCCATCCTTTATATATGATTGTCTCCTCCGGGGAGGGTCGTTGGCCTGGGTGGACCCCGGAGTAGTCACGGAGCACTGACTGAGTGGAGTCGCCTCCCAATTGGGTTCCTTACTCTCAGGATGGGCATGGTTCGTTACCTCCAGAGAGGGTCATTGATCTACGGACATTGGCCTGGATGGACCCTAGAGAGACTTGGGTTTGAGACCACGGTTAGCACACGTGTAGCTTTATTTTACCGTGACAGGTTCTGGATATGAAATATAATGGATAAACATGATTTCAATTGGTTGGGAAATTGTATTTTATGATAAATGGATTTGGGCTGAGGTCCCACGTATGTTTAGTGAAGGGTATAAAGGTCTTTATGAAATATGTTTTTATAAACTCTTTATTTTTGTCCACTCACAACTTTTAATGTTTTGACTGCCCTTCAGGTTGACATCGGATGTGGACTGTAGCAGAGACCGAGATATCACATACCTTCTCCGGATCCTGGCGTACTTTGATAGCCCGGGAGGGCAAAGGTCTAAATTATCCCTTGTCTGACACTTCGTGTCAGACGGGAGCAGAATCATCCCGCGTTAATCCCGAGGGGATTGGGATGGGTCCTGTCAGCGTGGTATCATAGCATAGGATTGCTTATCAGAGCATGGTTGCTCGTATTACTCTGAATTCCAGAGCATGTTTTGCGTACTACTCCTTACGCAGGTCGAGGATGTGATATCTCAATGTGCTACAGTTCGTGGTCAACCTGATGTTGAGGTGCCGGTATGATAGTAGGATTGGCATGCCTTGGTTCGGCATTTGATGCTGGGGTTGCCATAGTTCTGTCAGGGTTGGCAGAGTGGGACCTTATGAATGGATGAACGTAAATGGTACTTTCGAGTTTAGATCGTGAGACGGTTAGTTGGGATCGTCTTTCACGATGTCGTAGGATCGGTTCCGAAGACTGGTTGGATGTTGTGACCATCCGATGATCGGATATTGGTGAGTTTGATGGATTTACTGTTGTGAGCAGTCGAATTCAAGTAATCCTAGTTGAATTGACGTCTTTTCGATGTCAAGACCGCGGGGTCGGTCAGATTATGGATTATACTGCCTTATGCAGTTGGGTTCTGAGGAACTCTAGGTATGATTGTGGAACCCTACCTTGGGTGTATGGTTCGGAAATGTGAGTTGACGAGTGGTATGACTTTGACGATTATTCGAATTTGGGTTCGTTAGTCGGTCTAGTCATGCTAGCTCTAGTGATGGGACTGCATTGTGCAGTCGAGGTTGTTCTTATTGGTTAAACCTAGTTGGTTGTCGTACTACCATAGTGGTGATG
The DNA here is from genome assembly GCA_032719365.1 of Prinsepia uniflora. Classification (NCBI taxonomy): domain Eukaryota; kingdom Viridiplantae; phylum Streptophyta; class Magnoliopsida; order Rosales; family Rosaceae; genus Prinsepia; species Prinsepia uniflora. Next base: position 20,663,330 of record CM064874.1, read on the forward strand.
GATTGTTGGTGCAACTAAGGTCATGGGCGACCTGGTAGACGACATTGGTTGAGTCGAGTTACGACAGGTTAGAGTTCGGTTGGACAGGTTACCAGGGTTGGTACTTGTTGATGGAATCCCAGAGCGGGGATACGGAATAGTTAGTACGAGCGGTTGATTCTATTGGATGTGGAGTCTGGATGTCGAGGTGCCCGGTAGGTGGGTCTGCACGAGGTTGGGCAGACGCTATTGCCGAGAGTGATTGTGGTTACGGTTGTTGGGAATCGGGGACGTTCAGGTGGCGTTTCCTTTTCTCGTATGAGTTGTCAGGGTGACTGTACCCAGAGTTGTTGGGTACGATGGAGGCAGAGTTTCTCCTATTCGAGCAGAGGTACGGGGTCGTCGCTCGGTAAGAGTTGTCAATTTTGCACATGGTGTGCTAGTGCTATTGCTGATGCTAGTGTGGGTGCTTGTGTGCTGATGCTGACATATTATAGTGGTGTACTGGTACTAGTGCTGGTGCTGGTGCCGGTGATCGTGATGGCGGTGATTTACGAGTCGGGATGTGACTCCACCGAGTTACGTATATGTTCGGTATCTGTGGTTCGAGAGTGGATCACGGATAGAGTTAAATTGGTTAAGGGACACGTGGTTGATGTCCGAGTGTCTTATTTCCAATCTTGTTGGAGCTTCGGAATCGCGAGAGATTACGATTGGGGTGACACGTGGAATGTGGATTTTCTGCATTGGTATTGGGTGTTTCGAAGTCATTTTGGGTGACTTCTCAGATTCTACCATGATTGATGATGGTAGATGATGTTGATGATGTGGATGTTGTTGGTTGCCACTAGTACATCGGTTTTGTATTGGTTGGTGAACCCGGGATTTATCTTGGGTCATCAGGTGGAGTTGAGTATATCGAAATTACATGTCTTAGATTTCTCATTTTCTGCTTGGTGGCAGACGATGATGGATTACGTGACGTGGTGAATGCAATGAGTTTTGGCTGCATTCACGTAGGTTGAGTTTTGGTGTCATCGTGTTGGATCATCCTTGATTCTCCTAGGTGGAATGACAAGGATCGATACGAGGTAATTGGTGAGGACCCACAGTCTCGGTGTGTCTCGTTGCTGACTGATCTGGTTAGATGTGGGAATTGGTTTAGGACTTTGGGTGTCGTTATGGATCTGGATCGTGATCTGGATGCTCCAGATAGGTGGAGAGTTTATCACTCCTACTTGAGTGTTTGAGTTGAGGATGTTGGGACTAAACTTCTTTTCGAGGTGAATCTCATATGGTATATTACTCAAGCGAGTCGTTGTCTGATGAGGTCGGATATGGTCAACCTTAGAGTTGTGTGGATGTTGGGATTGACTTCTCTATGAAGTCAATCTAATGTATGGTGTGTAATCGGTTAATCAGGTAAACGATAGGTTCGGTTTTGGTACGTCTGGGTAGACGAGAACGAGATTTCGGGTTTTGGAATCAGATTTCTGGATGACGAATCAGGATTTGATTTTGGAACTTGAAAGAGGATTTCTGGATTTGGGTTTTGGAATCGGATTCTGGGTGACGATTCAGGATTTGGTTCTAGAGCTTGACTGTGGATTTTCTTTTATGGATTTGGGTTCGGAATGATTATTCCAAATGCTAGCTTACGGAATGATGATTTCGGATTCGAACTTGGACATGGATATGGATATGATTTCTGGGTTTGGATTCGGGATTTCTTACGAAATTGCGGATTCAGATTCAGATATGGAAATAGATGATGGGTTTGAGTTTCGATTTGTCTAGTCCGGGATTGGACAAATGGACTCCATTATAGAAACGTGATTGGCTACAACCTAGGTGGTTGTAGGCTGATTGATGTGTAGTTGTATGTACCTTGTACGTTGTTCGAGGTACGATACTGGGCAGACTTATGGTGCCTAGTGATGGTATATAGGTTATACCAGTGGTATGATGGTGAGCATGTTGTTAGTCGGATTGGTTCCGATACCATTGGAATTATTAAGGTCGTGAACTGGACATTGGATACTGTGCACTGGGTCATGGTTTTCTGATGGCTCCAGTTACACACAGGTCGAGTATTTGTTGGTATGCGTAAACTCAAGTTGAGTAAGTTGGTGGTTAGTGTAACCACAAGGGTGTATAGTGTTAGCTTTCGTTGGCGACTGTCAAGTGGTGACGGTTTGTCGGAGGTGTCAGCGTAGGTCGTTGAGTGCGGTTTGGTGACTCCCAGTGGGAGCAGACGTCAGGATAGGTTGGTGATTGAGGAAGGAAGGAACCTTTGAGTGTTGTGTCAACGAAATGGTAGATTTGACAAGTGGTGTCAATTCGAAACCTATGACTACTGTCATTCGCCATGGTCGAGTGTAGTCGATGCGACGTGAGCGTTAGCGATACGTCTGGATGCAGACGAGTAAGTATTATTCTGGTTAGTTGGTGTACAAGTGTACACGTGTTGTGAGGTTAAGATTGATTTCCACGAGGTGGATGTGGAATCAAGATAGTTGGAGTTTCAAGAACGGAACTAATTAAGGAGGGAAGAACGGTAGGACTTAGGTCGGTTGGAATTTTGAGGACGAAATTAATTAAGGAGGGAAGGTTGTAACGACCCGTCCCAAATTCCTAGATTAGATTAGTGACTAATCACGATTAGTGAGGTTAATCCGTGATTAGTTAGGCGAAATTGGACGAACGATGCGAAATGACCGTTTTGCCCTTGGTCGTGGGCAAAACGTCGACTTTTCAATCGGGCGGTCAAATGGACTTTGATCGATGACCGTGACGTAGTTTAGGACGTCACGAGTTCATAGACAGGTGACACGTTCAATTCCGACGTTCGAGGAGGAAGTTATGACGTTCAGAAGTTTAGGTGCAATTTGGTAATTTTGGTTAAATGAGGTCAGATGTTGACTTTTTGACCGGGAGGTCCGATGGCCGAAGACCGATACGTAGATAAGGACGATACGAATCCATAGATAGGCGGCACGTCGAATTCGAACGTTCGACGGTGAAGTTACGGTTCAAGGAAGTTTAAGGGTACTATTGCACGAATTACGAAACGAGTTAACTTTTGGACTCTAGTGGGGCCCAGATATTTAATCCCTGCCCTATGGTGAGTGACAAGTGTCAACCATCCACAGTCTATCCCTTTTTCCTTCATGCACCGTGCATTTCCTTTTCTTCATTTCAAACACACACCCAAAACCACCCGATCTCACACACATCCACCATTCTCCCATCCGTGCAACCCAAAACCCATCCAACCTTCACTCAAGCGACCAGGACTGAGACCAGGGATGGAAGAGAGGACAAGAGGAGGTGGTTTCCGGCCAGAACTGTCGTCCACGGCGGCTGGAAGGAGGAAGAACCTGTGAGGTTCACGGTAAGCCCGTTTTGACCCATTTTCCATTTTTGATGTTTTGGGTCCGTTTTAATGGTTTTAATGAGTCCATTAGGTTTCTAGGGACATGTTAGGAAGGTTTTAGGAATCTTGGGATGGCTGTGAAGCCATGGGTGCTGTTTTGGAAGTTTGAACTGTTGGGTTCAAAGATCAAACCATGGGTTTATACGGTTTTTAGCTAGGTTTAAGGATTGGAATGGATAGAAAACACCAAAATAGGAAGAAAGGAACCAAAAAGGAAGTAGGATGAAAAATAGGAAGTCTAGGATCGTGAACCGGTCACGCCGGTCCAGTTGGACTGGCCAAACCAGGTGAACGGGCCACCTGAACCGGCTGTGTGTAGAAGACGATGAATAGTATTCTATACACTCTTGGGATGCGTACGGGCCCGTGGGCCATAATTTGGGGAATTGTTCACCATATGAAATCTTCTATTCGATGTAACAAAGATTTTAGGACTGGTCTCGTATCAATTGGACATCGTTTTGATAGGTTTCGGGCTATCAGAAGATTTAGGATTGGTTTAAAAATAGTTAAAAGTTCGGGAAAATTACGGGGCTTTGGTCGGAGGTTAATTAAGTAGTTAGTAACCTTCAATTAAAATTTGGACAGGTTTAGGAGTCCCGGTGTAGGTGATCGGCTCGGGAGAGCCTATGGCACGCAAATCGAGGAGGCAGCTCGTACGGTCTGTGAGTGGACCTTGTTTTCTAAATTGGTGCATGCATAAATGTTTATTATATGTTTTAAATACTTGTTTGTGATTCCATGAGTGCATTTGGATGTGTGGTTACGTATAGACACGTATTTCGAGGTTTCGGCCCTATACGGTGCCTATACGGGTTCGTACGTCTTTATTGGTCTGAATGAAATGGTTTTGGATTTCCAAAAGGATAATGAATGTGATTTGATGATTTTGATTTGGATATTTGTGAATTATATGATTTCACGTATTTCGAGGCGATTTACGTGCTTGCACGTAAATCAAGGTTTTCTGGCTTTACACTGATTCTCCATACTTATGGTTTTGGATATGATTTCATGAAATGATTTTGGATTTGAAAAGGTAACTCTCGGACTTGAGGTCCATTTGATTTAACGAGGCATCGGGCCGGAGGCCCAGTCGGTTTACGACTCGAACTTGTGGTGTAGTTTCTATGTGGATTCGGGCCTAGCGCCCAGTTATGTGTTACAAATGGTTTTTATGGTTCATGACGGTTTATGGGAACCAGCATGAACCCCTGAAATGGATTTACGGGTCATGACGGTTTATGGGAACCGGCATGAACCCTCGGAAAGGATTTTATGGATTATGACGGCTTATGGGGGCCGAGCATGAATCCTGGAAAGATTTAAATAATGATTTCAAAAGGTTTTCATATGCCATCCTTTATATATGATTGTCTCCTCTGGGGAGGGTCGTTAGAATGGGTGGACCCCGGAGTAGTCACGGAGCACTGACTGAGTGGAGTCGCCCCCCAGTTGGGTTCCTTACTCTCAGGATGGGCATGGTTCGTTACCTCCAGGGAGGGTCTTTGATCTACGGACATTGACCTGGGTGGACCCTGGAGAGACTTGGGTTTGAGACCTCGGTTAGCACACGTGTAGCTTTATTTTACCGTGACAGGTTCTGGATATGAAATATAATGGATAAACATGATTTCAATTGGTTGGGAAATTGTATTTTATGATAAATGGATTTGGGCTGAGGTCCCACGTATATTTATTCTGTTATGGTTTTCTATAAATGGTTTTGGGCAGGAGCTCGTGTGACTTGGATTTACGGAACTTGGGGCTGTGACCCTATTTATGGTTGTTTAAACATATGTGTTTGAATAAATGGTTTTACTATGCATGCATGCTTTTTAGTGAAGGGTATAAAGGTCTTTATGAAATATGTTTTTATAAACTCTTTATTTTTGTCCACTCATAGCTTTTAATGTTTTGACTGCCCTTCAGGTTGACATCAGGTGTGGACTGTAGCAGAGACCGAGATATCACATACCTCCTCCGGATCCTGGCGTACTCTGATAGCCCGGGAGGGCAAAGGTCGGAATTATCCCGTGTCTGACACTTCGTGTCAGACGGAAGTAGGGTCATCCCGTGTTAATCCCGGGGGGATTGGGATGGGTCCTGTCAAGTCTAACTTTGGGCAAACTTTCAAGACCCTTAAAGAGGTGAAAAACAACCCTTAAGTAGATGAATCCAAAACCGTAAAAGAAAGTACTATGAATGTAAAACCGTAAAAGAACTAATTCTAAGAATACAATAAGAACTAAGTGTGAATCCAAGAAACAATAAGAATCTATTGTATGAACATGAACCCAAAAGAACTCAATATAAGTATGAAGTACCGTACAAAGAACAAGGGTATGAATAAACAACCATAATAATTAAGTGCAAAAATAAAAGAATCGTAAGAAACTTCAATGTAAGAATATGAGAACGTAAAGAGAAGTGCTATGAAATCAAAATTGTGAAAGACTAATGTATGAGTATGAAACGTACAAAGATCTAAGTTTAAGAATGAAAGAAACAATAAGAAATCTAAGTGTGTTTCGAGACTAAAATTTGGCAGCACTTCCGGGCTCCAAAGAAATTGAAGAGCGACCCCCAAAACTGAGCTAAGCTGGTCCTTTTATAGAGAACTCAAACCCTAGCCGTGAGCCTCACAACAAGACCTAAATGCAAGTTAACTCCTACAATGTCACTGGCTCTTGATTTGTTCCCTATTTTAGTCCTTGACTGAATACGAAAGTTGGAGAACCTTCTACTAGTCAGTACTAGGACACTATTGGGCCTAGACTTGGAACGTGCGCTGGGTATGAGACTGAAAGCAAGCGAGAATGCAGGGACTTGGACATTGGCGCTAGAACTGGCGGTATGGACTTGGACCTTAGCTAGAACCTGCGCATGGGCCTTCACTTGGACCTAAGGAACTCTTGAGGACATCGATGGAACAAGCTAGAATAGGGCCTCAAAATGGAGCATTAATACCATGTCTTGATCGTTGGTTGATATAGGGTCTGGGCCAGAGAACTTGGAACTGGCCCTGAAAACTGGCACACGGGCTAGCACAGGTACCTGGTCCTGGCTCTCGGCTGGGACATATTTTGGACTTGTGGAACTTTTGACTTCTTAAATGGAACAAGCTGGAACAAAAACTGAAAATGGACCATTAGGGATGTATCTTAGACTTTGGTTGGTACATGGCCTAGTAAGACACGGCCCTGGAACTGGCCCTCAAAATCCATAAAATCAAATGTCCACCAAACTTGGCCCTGAATGCACCATTAGACAAAGTACTGAAATTAGATCATTATATATAAAAAATTTGGCCATAAATAAGCATTTACCCCTTGGAACAAGGACGCCAAAATCAGGAATTTCTGGTGCAAGTCCTTGAAAATCAGGGACATGGGCCAGAAAACTAGCACACAGCCTGGTCCTAGGATTGGTCCTCGGGTAGGCCTAAAGGTGGAAATGTGGAACAATGATGTCTTTTGATGGAACAAGGTGGAAAAAACCTCAAGACATTATATTAGGGATATGTTTTGGCCTTTTTGTTGGCACAAGCCTGATTCTCAAGTGGGCATCCGCTGGAGCACAAGCAGATCCTGGTTGGGAACAAGGATTGGAACAAGGGACAGGCGCTGGCACACGGCTTGGAACTTGGAACAGGGCTTGAAACAAGGACCCGATACATGGAACAGGGCTTGAAACAAGGACCTGATACATGGAACATGGCTTGGAACTTCGGTTGGCACAAGAATAGGTACATAACTTGGAACTTGGAATAGGGCCCGAAAAAAGGACATGATACATGGAACAAGAACAGGGGCCAGGTCTTGGTTCTTGGGACAGGTCCTAGGATAGGCATATAGGCTAGGTCCTGGTTCTTGGGACAAGTTCTGGGACAGGCACAAGACCCTGGTCTTGGTTCTTGGGAAAGATATTGGGACAGGCTGTAACGACCCGTCCCAGAAACTAGGGTTAAGATAGTGCTTAAGGTGGGATTAGTGAAGTTAATCGGTGGTTAGTTGGTTTCATTGGGGTCGTTAGGGTAGAATGATGATTTTGCCCCTAGTTCGGGTAAAATGTTGACTTTTAGTTCGGGTGGTCAAATGGGCTTTGACAGGTGACCAGGACGTAGTTTAGGACGTCACGAATCCATAGCCAAGTGGCACGCCCGATTCCGACATCCGAGGAGAAAGTTATAATGTTCGGAAGGTTGAGGGCATAACCGTAATTTGGTTAAAAGAAGGGAAATAGTTGACTTTTTGTACGAACAGGTTTTGGTATGTTGACCTAGGACCGTTAGATAGATCTCATCGTCCTGAATTCGATGACAGGCGGCACGTGTTCATCGGACTTACGAGGTGTGAGTTACGGGTCTAAAACGGTAAGGGTAAAACCGTAAAAATTGGATTAAAATGAGGGGCAGTTTAGTCTTTTAGGTGTTTGGTGATTTGTGCACAGAGAAGACAGATGAAGGGCTGAGATTGGGCCATGTGGGGAGAGAAAGGGAGAGGATGGTGACGCGTGTTGGGGGGCTAGAGGTTTCTGGTGTGCACGGTCCCAATTATTTGGGGTGCCCGTGCTGTGTGTGTCGTGTGTGTGTGTTGAAAGAAACAGAGAAAAATTGAGGGGTGATCGTGGTTGCTGGTGAGTTCTGGTGAGTGAGGAGTGATTAGAAGAAGGTTGAGAGATACTGGGGTGGTGTTGTTAAGGTTCGAAGGGTGCTGGTGGTGAGTGAGTGAGTTAAGAACTCACGGGGAAAATCAGAGAAAACAGGGAGGAGGTGCGAGCTTGTGGTGGTGCTGTGGCCGTGTACGGTGCAATTGACCTCGAGAGGAGGTTGAGGTGGCTTTGTGGATCCCAGAGAAAGCGGCGGCGAGCACGGCGGTGACCGATTGCAGGTAATTCCTAAGTCCTGTGTTCGATGCTCTGTTTTCCCGTCAAGTTTCAAAGTGGAAGCCGTGAGTCTAGGGGTTGAATCGATGGGTCTAGAGTGGTCTATGGGAGTTCAGTTGAGTCCAGAGGGTCTTTTGGTTGTACTGCCGTGACGGGCGGTGCACGGTGGTGGTTGGCACGACGGAGGGACTCTGTATACTCTGTTTTTGCCGTGAGTTTCAGACGGGAAGTCGTGGACCTAGGGACTGAGTCGAAGGTTTAGAAGAGTTGGGTTAGGTTCAGAAGGGTCCTAGGAAGAGTTTGGTGTAGCCACCGTGATGGGAGGTGACCTGGGTGGCCGGGAAGGAAAACAGGGTAGGCTTTGGGTTTTCCTTCGAGCTTGAGTCGACGATGGAGGGACCGTGTCGAGGTTTGAGGAGTTGGGGAAAGGATAGGGTAGGTCTGGACGAAATTGAGGGTGAAGAAAGGAGGTGTTTTGGTGCAAGTACGGCGGAGAACCGCTCTCGCCGGTTCAGGTTGCAGGCTACTGGTGCGAACCGAGTCGACGTGAGGTTAAGGGTGCACTGTAGCAGGCGCGTGAGGGCCACGCGCAGCCACTTTGGGCGGCGCGTGGCGGCGCGTGCGGCGGTTCTGGGGAAAATGGTCAACATGGTCTTTGGTCTAGGAGTTGTATTGAGTCCATTGGAATTGGTTTCGGGTTAATCGGACGTCGAATCGAAGTAGGTTTGCGAGGGTGAAGGTTTAGGGTTTCGATTCGTTGCGTTTAGGACCCGGGGATTTTGAGGGAATTAGGGTGAATCCTCGTGGATGTGTTAGTAACGTACTTTGATGGTTGTTGACAGGATCGGGATTTCCCGAGGAAGCCGAGGAACGTGTTGGACGTTCAGGACGCGATTGAGGGCTCTGTACTGTGAGTGGACCTTTTCCTTAAACTCGAACATGCATAACTGGTTTTCTAGAATTGTTTTATATCTGTGATTTCATGCTTGTTGGATTTATGATGTGATTTTACATAATTGCACGTTCTTCGAGAAATAACACATTTGACACGTTTTACGAGGAAAGTTTGGATTCTAATTTTGATGCCATGAATTGGGGTTTTCAAACGATGAGTGGTTTTTAATGATATTAAATGGATTTTGAGACGTGATTTGATAATCGAGGTTTTCGGTTTTGAAAATGGATTTCGAGAATCGAGATTTGGTTTTAAGAATGGAAAATGGATTTCCGGATTTGGATTCGGAATGACGGTTCGCGATGCCGAAGGGCATCAGACCAGTGATTTCGGATTCGAGTTTGGATATGGATTTAGAAAAGGTTTTCAAATGGTTTTGGATTGGATTTGCTGGATCTGGTTATTGGGTTTAAAGACCCGGATATTTATTAACGGGGGACGGGCCCGGATTGGGTTTAAAGACCCGGATTGAATTTAAAAACTCGGGAGTTTAAAGACTCGGATATATTGATATTTCCCGCGTAGGCCTGTTGAGTTTAAAGGCTCGGGAGTTTAAAGACTCGGATATTATTGAGGTCTGGATTGAGTTTAAAGACTCGGGAGTTTAAAGACTCGGATAGGTCCAGCAGGTTTGATCAGAAAATGATGATTTGATGTTCCTGGTTTATGATATGGCCTTATGATACATATGCTATGATTTATATAACTGTTTTCTAATGTTTATGTTTCTTATGATGTTTTCTGATGATTGATTATAACTGTTTTGATAATTGAGTTATGCATGTGGTTTCAAAACGGAGGGTTAAAACTTGGTTTTCTTATAAATGGTTTTCGAACTTTTCTTTTATTCTGGTCCACTCACACCTTCTGTTTTTACTGCCCTCCAGGTTGTGGAGCTAGCGTGGGGTCTTGACGTCGAGGCAGGGTCCGAGGCATAGAAGTCACGTGAGGGATCCCGGAGTGTTTCAAATTTTTTTCCGCGTGCGTGTAATTATCATCGGTTTTTATTTCTTTTCTGTGTCTTTTGTACTATGCTCTGTAAACGGTGGAATTCGGGATATTTTGTATAGTTTCTCCTGCGTCTGACTGAGTACTTTGGTAGTTACGTGAGAATTCACTTTGGGGTTGTGACGGGGAGTCAGACGGGAGCAGGATTTACCTCGGGTTTCGGGGTGAAACCGGGGTGGGTCCTGACACAGGCACACGGGCCAGGTCCTACTTCTTGGACCCGATTAGGAACTTGGGACTTAACATGGGTCTTGGGGACCCAGATAGGATCCAAAACAGAATTTTTGGGCCTTTTCCTTCAATTTAGCTTTGAATTGATCCTACATCATTAATTTGCACATGGCTCACACGAAGGGTCATTTTCTCCTATTTTATGATATAATTAGGCAAAAACTCAGTAAAACGGATACTGAATCATAACTAAAACATGTATAAATAATAACCTATCACTGGGTTTCTCAGCTTCTCCGTCTCATTATGTACCCCTCTCTTCTCTCACACTAACCTCATTTCTTTTTCTTGTTTTCCTAGCCTCTCCTCCCTCGTTTTCTCTAATTTTTCCTTCTCAGAATTCTCAAAAGAGGTCCACAACAAAACAAAAACAAAATTTTGATTTCAAGTCAAAAAGTCAATTGTTAGCTTTTTGACTTTCAGGGCAAAATTGTCGTTTTACTTTTCTATTTTTCATATTTTCGTTTCCTCAAGATCTGGGTCAATACAACCTACCCTCCTTTAAACAAATTCATCCTTGAAATTTCAGAACTAAACCAACTTCATGTCCATACTCAAATTGGACAATTGAGTTCCTCGAAATTTAATCAACTTATAGATTTCATCTTGCTACAAAATTACAATTTCAGCCCAACATCGGTAATTATGAGATCCCATACAATCTCAATATATCCTTATGCATAATTTGAGTCGAATAAATAATTTTGGTTAGTGCAATAGATATCCTTCAAGTCTTAATGAGGAACTTAATCGCCACTATAATCACAAACATAGCTCATGAACATACCAATTTCATTACCAAACTTAATCAATTATCGATTCTAGTGTCCAATACATCATACTACGACTCTACGCATAGCCCAATACCTCAGTTCTTTCCTGACTCAAATGTAGCACTAACCCGAATCCAATGCTAACTTGACAATTTCAATATCCCCCGGGGTATCTACATTATCAAGTTTCCATAGGACTTCCATAGAACTAGAATAATCTCACATTTTTGCTCCTTCTCGAGCCCTAATCATTACTTATGACTTTTTCCAAATTCTATTCAACAATCCTTTCCCATGCTCGAGTCCACATCCAATAGTAATAACACTTATTCTCACTAACACACGTCAAATTCAATAAAGAACGTTTCTGCCTTTTCAACATCTCAATTATTTACTCGACTAGAAAACTTACTCTTCCATAAATCATATAAGGACAATGACATTCACAATTCGGGCTCTAAATCATAATAATTTACTCATCTTACAACCGGGCCGTGAACAGGGCTCGCATCTTGGAGGCATGATATTAACAAGCACAACTCAAAATCCTAGCTCTAATACCGAGTTGACAGGACCCATCCTAGAAAACATCTTGTACCTACGTCCAGGCCCTGTTCTCGTCTGACAGGCAACTCAGAATACCAAAATTACCCTCAACTCATTAGACAAGGGATATTCACCTTATCAAGCATGCCTCCTCTTCTCATTCAGCCTTGAACTTCATGCAATGACACTGGAGGGTTACAAAAACATGAAACTGTGTGAGTGGAAAAAAATAAATAGTTTGAAAACATATTTAAAAACATCTAACATTTTACCCTCCATTTTCTAAAACTATGCATGCATATAAAAGAAACCATTTAAATCTCAAGTAAAAAAGAATCCAGTTCATTACCTCAAAAAATGTGTAAAATTACCATAACGCATAACATCAATAGCCATGACAACCAACACATAAATCATCACAATATTCAACACCACAACCAACACAACAATCACCAAAATAGTCAACACAAAACCATCATAATAGTCACACCACCAATCCACATACAACCCATCCTCGATGCACGACATTAGTCACCATGTCCACTACATTACTGGTAGGCACACCACTGGGGATCTAGCGCCCAGCTCAACGTCTGAGTGTCGACTTCACGCACTTACTCAAGATCTAGAGCCCAAATCGACATGTGACTGAGAACAGATTCAGGATCTGAAGGCCCGGCTTGACGTCTGAGTCAGCACCAAACTAGTCTCAGGATCTTGAGCACACTGCTCGACGTATGAGACTACTAACCAACCAGCACCATGAGGAGGGATATCCACAATCATCACAACATATCACACCAAGAATACCGGAAAATCATATATCCATATCACAACTGATTATTCGACACGCGAGTCCAACCTGATTATGTCTCCTTCGGTTTTTGGTACTTTTCATTCCTTTTTCTTCCATCCTACTCATAATTAATCCAGGAGAAGTACCATGATCTCAAAACGTTGAAAAATTACCTCGAATTTATAGTTCGAGTTTTCTGCTTTCATATCTCGTCCTTTTTTGGTCCTAGGCTAGCCCAAAACTCTAGAATCATTGGTTGGACATAGAACAGCTCCAAACAAACTCCATGACACACATCCATAAGTTGACCATTGTTTTTGTCTTCGGGGTATGTTGGGTTTCTTAGCTTCTTAGTCTCATTTTGTCTCATTCTCCTTTCTCAAACTAACTTCATCTTTTTTCCTTTTTTTTCTGGCCACTCCTCCCTTGTTTTCTCTGTTTTTTCTTTCTCAAAATTCTCAGAGGTCCACACCAAAGGTGAGTCCCTTTGATAGACCTTCGATGAGCCTGTCCTCCGCCTCGACTCCCACCTAGCTCTAGAGCCTTATTTCCAACCCGGGCCGCGCAAAGGGGCAATAGTGCCAACTTTTGGCCTCTCTGTTCCGACACCATAATGACCATATTTTTAGGCCCTTTATATGCACGTGGGACACAAATTCCCTACTTTTTCCAAGCACACTATTGGTACCTCAATCAAAGTTACTTTCAAAAATAACATAGGCCTAGGATAGTTTAGGTTAATTCAATGGCCTTGGAGGGTTTCGACTATTCTCCAATGTTTAGGGCAAGATCAAACTGCACAGATCACCTTCAGGTGTCATACCCATGTGATTGACGTAGTTAAAACACCCAAGATCAGCCAACAAGCTTCCTGCCCTTTCCTTGGCTGCCTACAATTCATGTTCACACTTGGAATGAGCCGTTGGCCAATTCTAGCACATTCCAGCTGTCCAATTCCGAGATTTAGGGGACTAATCAATGGATCCCTCCTTAGTTTTAGCCTTGATAAGTTCCTTAAAGATTGGTCATAAGGCAAGGCCCTTATCATAGTTCTTTGCTGCCATAGGAAGTCATTTCCTCATCTATTTCGAATTTGCTCTCCCATTCACACTTGGACAAGTGTTCCAATCCGACTTCTGCCAGGTTTTGCTACTGAAGCATCTGAAATAATTAGTAATCCATAAATAGTCTTGTATTTAGAAAATAAAATAGACAACTCGTTACCTTAGAATAGATCTTTGTACTAGATTCTCTTTGTTGAAGTCAATAAAAGTTCTTTCAGTTGTCCATTAAGTTGTGTTCTAAGTTTTTGACATGACGCTTGGGAGAAGAAGAAGTGTGTGTGACCCTTTTCTGATGCTCCTTTGTGTTTTGTATTCTACATCCTTACTTCTTTACATTTTTATGCGTTATTTTATAATGTTTTTTAATCTAAGCATAAGTGAGTAGTTTCCTTCAAGATCGGAGCTGCCTGACGCCTTAGACATGTTAATTCATACTTATAATTCTGGTTTTTGACTTTGATTATTATGCATGCTGAATTTGCTGCATCACTTTGCTTCATGAACTTAATTTATGCCTATACGCCTAGCTAACTTGTTTGCATATAATTATAGATATAATTGCTTAACAAACCATATTATCATCTTGCAATTTGTAGAATCGCGTTTAGGAGGTGAACTCATATTTGTTATCTAAGTTCATGACAACCTAGGTTTGAATATCATTTTTCTAAGGGTAGTGTAGTGTCGTCAAATCCTCCTCGCACTTCATGCATTATCGGAAACCATTGATAATAGAAGTTTTACAGTGGACATCACGTTTAAAACATGCAAAGTAAAAGAGGATAAAAGGTATGGGGTGGACCTTACTCGGACCGTTGCACGAGCACTTAATTCAGAACATGCATCGTAATTAGGTTAAAAAAAAGCTAATGAGAACTATAATTGGCTAGGATGGATAGTAAGCCCTAATTCACCTTAATCAAATCAATCTAAAATCGATCAAACTTTCATCACTTTACGTTCTATTTTGAACTTCAATTTCGTGACAAAACCTATTTCAAAAACCCCAATTACATTTACTTTGAAACCCAAGTTATTTAAGAACCAAACTAAAAGTGGAATCACATTGAGGCAAGTCTTCGAGGGATCAACCTGTGCAAACCTACCATACGCTATTACACGATTTTGTTCACTTGCAATGTATCATTCTAGAGTTATTGTTCATAATTGTTCGTTCAATAAAAATCTATCAAGTCCCGCCATGAATCGAAGCCAATGCCAAGGAGTGGTACCATGCCTTAGCATGATCTTTACGACTGAGGCGGAAGAGTCGAAGACAAATTTCAGCTTCTATCATTGTAATGACCCGTCCCGGAAGTCGGGATTAGTGAAGTGATTAGTGACGGATTAGCTAAGTTAATCGATGGTTAGTGGGTTACTTTTGGACGTTTGGCTTAGAATGACGATTTTGCCCCTAGAATGGGAAAAATATTGACTTTTAGTTCAGACGGTCAATTAGGCATTGACTGATGGCCGTGACATAGTTAGGGATGTCACGAGTTCATAGACAGGTGGCACGCCCGATTCCGACATCTGAGGAGGAAGTTATGATGTTCGGAAGGCTGAGGGCACTTTCGTAAATTGGTTAAAAGAGGGGCATTTGTTGAATTTTTGCACGACAAAGCTTCTTCACGCAAACTGAGGACTGTTAGGTAGGTCTCGACGTCCTGAGTACAACGACAGGCGGCACGTCTGTATCGAACTTCGTACGGATAAGATATGGTTCTCGAAAGATGAGGGGTAAAATGGTAAATTGTACAGTAAGGGGTATTCTGGACATTTTTCTGCCTTGGGATCTGTGCCCAATGGAAGTGGGACACTTGGCTTGCTCTGAATGGTGTGTCCACAGGTTTTGGACACCTGGCAGAGTCTGGATGGGCGTAGAAGTCTCGATGGGTTTTAAAATTGTGCATGGGTGTGTTTGTGGCATAACAGAACAGAGGAAAACAGAGAAGGAGTCACCCATTGCTTTCCTTCAATCTCCATTCATTTTGCGTACCCTGTGAACAAAAAAAGAGAGAGTGGTAGAGGATGACTAGGGTGGTGCTGCTTGGTAGCACCGTTGTGCACGGTGGGGGTTGAACGGAGTAAGAACCCGTGAATTTCTTTGTTTTAAAGTTCAATTTTGGATGTTACAGTAAGGGTTAAGGAGCTCACTTAAGTACGATATCAAGATTGTGAAGTACCTCGGACTGGACTAAACTTGAACAGGTGGTCTGCCGGGGACGGTGGTGAGAAAATCGAAAGAGGTGAGTTGAATTCAAAAATGGTGTTTTGTGATTTCGTTACAAATACTCGGGTTTGATGTTTGGGTTATGGTTTGGACGTTGCAAGGACTCATTTTGGATCAAAACCTAGAAGGATGGAAGCCATAATCGTGGCAACTCGAAGGAAGACAGAGACTGGGCTCATTGTCTATTTTGGAAGGTAAGAAACAAGCCTCAAATCCATACTTTTAGTAGCTAGATCGATTAGGGAGAAGGGGACAAAGATACTAGGCTAAAATAGATTGAAAACGTAAAATGGAAGGAACGGTGACTGCTGGTTCGGTCCAACCAAACCGGTTCGAACCGGCCTAGACCGGTTCGGCGAGAGGACAGGGACGATGAATAGTGCCGCGCATGGCTCCCATGCGCAGCCCCTTTGGGCGGCGCGTGAGGGCGCGTAGGGTAGAATCTGGGGAAGTGTCCAACATGGGTTTTAGTCTAATTGATGCAACGAACGTTTTGGCACTGGTTTCGAGTCAATCGGACGTCGTCTCGATATGTTTCTGGATGTCCGAAGGTTTTAGGGCTCGTTTCAAAATCGTTAAAAATACGGGAAAATTATGGGACTTTAGTATGACCTTTGTGAAGTAGTTAGTGACCTCGTTATGGGATTTGGACAGGTTCGGGGAAGCCGATGATAACAGAATGGTTGGGAACGATGTAAGTGCGCGCGTATCGAGGCGACGACGGAATGGTCTGTGAGTGGACTTTGCTTTATAACTCTTGATGCATGCATATATGTTTTTATATGTTCTTAATACTTGATTCTATGATTTGATTTATGATTGTGATGGTTTACGGTTTATGCACGTTTTTCGAGGAAATTACGGTATTCCACGTTTTACGAGATTTGACGGATATTATGATTTAAACCTGGTTTTAATGATTTGATTTCGGGATTTGAAATACGATTTGATTTCAATGAAAATAAAAGGATTTTGGAAAGTGTTTTCAGGCTTGAAGCCCAGTTCAGTTTAGTGATTTTAAGAAACGTGATTTCGGGTTTTGGAATCGGAATTCCGATGACGATTAGGGATTCGATTCGGGATTCGATTCGGGACTTGAAAGTGGATTCCGGTTTGGGTTCGGAATGGTTATTCCGGATGCTGGCTTACGGAATGATGGTTACAGATTCGGATCTAGAAAGGAGATAGATATGAGTTCTGGGTTTGGATTCGGAATCCTGATGAGATTGCGGATTCGGATTCGGAAACGGAAAAAGGTTTTCAAACGGTTTTGGATTGGATTTGCTGGATCTGGTTATTGGGTTTAAAGACCCGGATTATATTTGACGGGGGACGGGCCCAGATTGGGTTTAAAGACCCGGATTGAGTTTAAAGACTCGGATATTGATATTTTCCCCCGTAGGCCTGTTGAGTTTAAAGACTCGGGAGTGTAAAGACTCGGATTATATTGAGGCCTGAATTGAGTTTAAAGGCTGGGGATTTTAAAGACTCAGATAGATCCAGCAGGTTCGGTGAATGGAAATATGACATGGTTTTCAACAAGGTTTTCCGATGTTTTGGACAGTGCCCCGGATGAAATAGTTTTCGATGGTTTTGGGCTCAGGCCCGGGATTTGGAAAAAGGAACTTGTGTTCGGTTTTTCTTATATGGTTTGTTTAACCGGAATATTGAATGGTTTTATGACATGAATTTGATATGCATGCATTGGTTTTTGAAATGGAGGGTATAACTGTCATTGTTTTATGAAATGTTTTTTAACTTAAACTTTGTTTTTGTCCACTCACAGTCTTTTCATGTTTTCGATACCCTTCAGGTTGTTGCGGTGCGGGCTGTTGGTCGAGAGAGACGGAGACATCACACCCGCGATCCACAGTAGTTCGGATGGATGGATTCGAGAATCCCTGGTCCGACTTACGTGTCACATGGAGGTTAGACGTTAGTCTGGCATTCGTGTCATGCGTAAGTCAGACAGGAGTAGGGTTTAGTCCCTAATCCTGGGGGATTAGGGGTGGGCCCTGACAATCATGCCATATATTCGCAAAGTAGAGCATACTTTCATAAACTCCTTGATGTGTAGGTGCGGGTCCTCTCTCGAAAGGCCATGGAATAAGCGCCGCAAGTGAATGGTGCCTGACCACAATTCAGAAGTTTGCCATTATGGATTTGAGGAAGATAATGGGGAATTGGTTTTTTGAGAAATGAGGGATAGCAAACTCCTTTAGAAGCTGTTGGGCTGGTGGTTGCACAATGACATGGCCTTGGACTAGATTGGCCACCCGTGGGCTGGCTGGGGGTGAGCCGTGGATTGAAGAAGTGCCATAAGCAGACCCATGCATAGAAGAGGACATAAACTAGTACCTAAGAACAACAAAAAATGATGGAGTTAAAAGATCCAAATTAAATTGACACTATTAAAGGACAAGTCGCCGGAAATAGCGCCCAAAACATGAGAGGAATTGAAACAAGCACAATCATGTACCTTACTCAAATCTATTCATAAACTCAGCGAAAACAAAATCGTTTGCAATAGTATAGGAGCACAGCAAGGGTCGATCCCTCAAGGACTTGTTCAACATATATAACACTTAATTCAAACTATCAACTCACTCAAAAGTCTCATGTTTACTTAGATATGTAGAAGACTCAAAACTCGACAAGAATACAAAGTCAAGACCTGACTTCAAGAAACAAGAAACACAAGACAAGGACTCAATGAAAAACACAAAAGATACACAACCGAGGGTTGGGGAGGGGGGGCGCGGGGGGGGGGGGGGGGGGGAGGGTGGGCGTAGGGTTGTTGGTGATTATGCTTCGAATTGGGACAGAAAACAAAAAAATTAAAGACAAGATTATAAATCACAATAAGAGGTATACATGTTGATTGATTACTTAACTAAGGCGAATTAAGGCGCACTATCCATGACTAACCATTTAAGTCTCTAATGTGCTTTCCAAGATTGGATTACTATGAAACTTATAAATCCAACGCCTATGGAGAGGCCCTGACGTTGAGTCACTCTACATATATTATTCTCTCTTTCATAGCATATTCTAGGTATGGTGTATACCTTAGAAAGTCTCCAATTTTATCAATTAGATGCATGAACAACAAAAAGAATTTAATGATATCACACTATCCCTAGAAAAGTGGTGTGCAAAACTAGGGTGCCATGAATCGAATTACAAGTAAGATGTAAACCACTAGTTTCGATGCTAACATCTACACGGAGGTGATAAATCAATATGCAATCATTCATCAAAAGTCTATGCAAACAAGTCATCCACACTTCTATAGTAATAACAATCACGTACATCACATTCACCATCCATAGTAATCACAATCACATTCATCATCCATAATAATCACAATCACATTCATCATCCATAATAATCACAATCACATTCATCATCCATAGTAACAACAATCAAGAACCAAAACACATTAATCAAATATCATGGTAAGGGCTTCAAGCAGATGATACACAAAAACTAAGAATTAAAGTAAACACAAAGTAACACTCAGCACTTAAGGGAAACGTATGCAATTAAAAACCTTTTTTTGTAAATGTAGCATTAGTAAATAGGGATCGTTCTAACTAGGGATTGAGGGTACCTATGTATGATTAACGTTTGGAGTTTCTAAATGGGGATAATTGATAGATTTTAAAGTCCTAAATTAATTAGAATTAAACCAAACCTAAACTAACCTAATCTTTTATTTACAACGATCAACTCAATCTTTATACCTTACTCATTCATAAATTATATTAAATTCAAAACTTACGAAATTCCATAACCTTATTTATCTGAAATACATGCATATTATCTCAAGTACGTTTTTGAAAATTGACCTATACACTTCCAATGATCTAGACTCGGGAATTGCCCTATATCTAATCAAGCAATAAGCACAACATATAAGCATAACAAAAACTAAGATATTGGAACACAAGGAAGGTTATTGAAATTCATATAAAGTATGAAACCAGAATGATATTAGAAATCAATCCATAAAAACGATATTCAATAACAAAAGACAACTACAGGGTAAAAAGGTCGTGTTACACTTTTTCTCTTCGAGAATTGCCCTATGGATGCTAAGTGATTCAAGACTCCTTGGTGAGACACTCGGGAATTGCTTTATATGTCATGGAGGATGGTGATTGATGGTGAAAAATGGTGTAGTTGGCCTTTGCAAAAGAAATCTTGAATTAAATGGAGAGGGAAATTTGGAGAAGCAGAGCTTTGGTATAAAGAATGAGAGACCAAACTAAAGTAAGGAAAACAACCCATTTAAATAGTAGTACAACTTCCTAATAACCTAATGAAATCAAATTCTAATTAAAGTCCTAAAAGATAACTGAAATATTGCTTTTCCTTGTACAGTAAAAATCCTAGTCTATGCTGAAAACCTAAAGTTGGCGGGCAAACGCTGAGATAGATGGAGTCGTTGGGCACACGTTGGGACAGCTGTCGGGGGGCACACGCGTTGGAATTCCTACTTAAACTGGGTTTAGGCGCAGATGCACTAGCACTGGGGACACGCTCAGACAACTCCATATGGGTAACGACATCCCTCTCTAGGATTCTCGTCAGGTACTTGGACAGGCCCACGAGCTACTCCTCGGTAGGCTCTCGATTAACACTTGGGACGTTCTCGAGCTGGCACATGGGCGTGCCCTTCGTAGGCACTTGGGACTCTCAGTAGGATCAAGTACATCACCAGGACGGGCTCCTCGAGGACTCTCAGGGTAAGTTCCTGATGGGCACCAAGGGCTCAATAAGGGGCTCTAGAGGCTCCAAGTGTAACGCCCCGGACGTTCTGAAAATGTAATATTATAAAATATTGAATAAAATGACGTTTTAATCCCTGTGATTCGTGTGGTCAATTTGTTGACTTTTTGATTTGGAGGTTGAACGGACGTTGAGTGATGACCGTGACGTAGTTCGGGACGTCACGAGTTCATAGACAGGTGGCACATCCGATTCGGACGAACAGAGTGAAAGTTATGAGGATCGGAAGTTCAGGGGCATTATCGTAAATTGGACGTTGTAAGGGAAAAAGTTGACTTTTTGTTTGACAATTGATATTCATTTGACTCGAAGACCGTTATGTTCGTCTCGACGCCCTGAGTACAACAACAGGCGGCACGCGCGAAACGGACGACGGATGACCGAGTTACGGGTCACGGAAGTTGGAGGGCATTTTGGTAATTTTTGCCCTGAGGTCATTTTGGTCTTTTCACACGGGGTGCTGTTCACCACCGTGGAAAACAGAGCACGGCCGTGGTGTCTTGTGCGTTCAATTGTTTAAGGCTTAATGGAAGGATCAGGTGCATTGTTTAAGTCGATTGAGGTAGTGGAAGCAGGATTGAGTGGCTCAGGTGCACGGTTGGACAGAGTTCAGGGCACGGGAGAGCATGAATTGGCCATGGCTTCTGTGTGCGTGGGAGACATTTTCAGAGAACCTCAGTTGGTCTCCCACGGGTTGCTGGCCGTTTTGATCGATTAGCTGACTTCCTTTGAGTCTGGGTGCTCATTTGGAGTCATTCGGCTGTGGAGAGACTGAGAGAGATTGAGAGAAAACCGCGAGGAAACAGTTCGGGTTTTTGGGGGAAAACTCTGAATTCAATTTCTACGGCTTGAGAGACAAATCTAAACACGTAGGGAGTTTTCTGGGAGTGATTGAATCTCGACCGTGCAAGAACTGAAGGGTTTCGAGCACGGATTGCCCAAGAACCCAAGTTCCAGTTCGAAGGAAAAACCAGTTGGAGGGAAAATTGAAGATCAAATTGTGGGGACATTCGAGCTAAACTAAGGGCCGTTCTAGTCTTCTGGGAGCAAAAGGAAACCAACCACATCGATTTCGAAGGACGTCACTCACGAATTGGCCAAGAACTGAGCTCCCAGAAGCTGAGAATTTTCGAGCTTGAGGACGACGACTTCCAGGTAACGGCGAGTTCAATTGTTTGTGCTATTGTGTTCGTATAGGTCCCCTTAAGCTACTGGTGAAATTAATTTGAGAATAGAGTTAGTTTGGGTGAGTTCCAGAAGTCGACTTGTTAGACTGTTCGAGCTTGAGTTGGGTCGATTAGGTGTTTGTCGACGTTGATCATCAACACAGACCTAAAATTAACGGATTAGTGAAGGTAATAGGATTGAAAACGAGAGGAATTGATTGAGAATTGGGCTTGAAGGTAACGGATTTTACGTATTTTCACGCTTTTCGAGTTATTCATCATATTTCACGCATTTCGAGGTTGCAGTTTTTGCTTATGCATGAATGATGTTTTGATGAAGTATCTGGATATGATTATGCATGTTACGGATTTATGATGTTTTGATTATAATTGTGAAGTGATTTCGGAAATTGCATGTTTTGGAAATTGCATGTGAATTCGGACGTAAGTCCTATTATGACGTGATATGATTTCGGAATGATGTTGGAAAATGGATTATGCTGAATCCTGGTTTATTGTGTTTAAAAACGGTTTTGGGTTTAAATACCCGGTTGATTGTTGGATCCGGTTTCGGGTTTAAAGACCCGGGTTATTGATGACGGGGGCGGGCCCGAAAATTGGGTTTGAAGACCCGGATTGAGTTTAAAGACTCGTGAGTTTAAAGACTCGATTATTGTGATACCCCCGAGGCCTATTGATCATGTTTTGAGTTTAAAGACTCGTTGATATCCCGGGAAGGCCTAATATTGAGTTTAAAGACTCGGATGGATTTAACGGCTTAACTGTGATTATTGATACACTTTTTACTTGATTTGTGCAATTGATGTTTCAAAATGACAGTTTCTGGAATCTGGTAATATTAAATGGTTTTACATGAGTTATGACGATTTTCTGTAACGTTTTTCATGTGTTTTCGGAAAAAGAGTTTTCAAAGGTTTAATACGCGATTTCTGAATATTCGGTTATGCATGCGTGTTACAAAACTGGAGGGCGAACCCGATTTCGGAAATACTGTTTTCTGTAAAACTTATGTTTCGGTCCACTCACACTTTGTTGTTTTAAATTCCCTCCAGGTCGTGGTACAAGTGCAGGGGCAAGCGCCGAGGCAGAGGCGGAGGCATAAAGTTTTCCGTTGCGGAGTAGTTAGTTCACAGAGTAGGATTTGTTCTTTAACCTGTTTTGTAATATTATGCTCTGTGAAACCGTGGACTTGACGTCCAATCGAATGTATTTGTTTAATCTCCCTGGTCTGACAATGGGTGTGATGTAATATTATTTAGTTTTCCGGTCTTTTGGATTCGATTATCAGACGGGAGCAGGATGCTTCCCCATTATCGAGGCGATAATCGAGGTGGGTCCTATCACCAAGGGCACAGTTTCCCATTTCTTCACTTTCTACCATGTTTTGACATTAAATCATCATATTTGTGATTAGTACCTGAAATTCATAAAGTAAGTTAGAAATGATATAATTAAGGTGCGAACAAGATAAAACATAAGAGAAATTGATATAAAAAGATGATCAATTATGTTCTTATTAAATTCCCCCACACTTTGGCCTTGCTAGTCCCTAGCAAATATCAAAACAAACTAAGAAATTGAAATATATATATATATTAATTTTTTTTAAACAAAAACAACTAAGCCCTTAACCAATTGTCTCAAAATCAATATACGTATGGCATTTAAAATTCACACTATAAAGAAATTTAGTTCATTGCATTCAAAAGTCAATGCAAAGTGACAAGATGCTTCAACAAGTAAGACAATGAGTAAACTTGGTGAATGAATCTCAACATGAATAAAATAAGTATGAATCAACTCATAGGGATATGCACTCATAATTTCCACTCAATATGCACAGGGTTTGTGTTTGCACTCAAAGTATATGAGAAAGATGCTTCACATAATAGAAATGAAGTACTTTGTGAAATCTCAAACATAAACCATAAGATAGTAAACATACTTGCACAAATGAACCAAAACCATAAGCTTATTTAAGTGATTGACTCAACTAATCAAAATTTACCATCTTAAGGATCATAATGTAACGACCCGTCCCAAATTCCATGATTAGATTAGTGACTAATCACGATTAGTGAGGCTAATCTGTGATTAGTAGAGCGAAATCGGACGAACGATGCGAAATGACCGTTTGCCCCTAGGCGTGGGCAAAACGTTGACTTTTCATTCGGGTGGTCAAATGGACTTTGACCGATGACCGTGACGTAGTTCGCGACGTCACGAGTTCATAGACAGGTGGCACGTTCAATTCCGACATTCGAGGAGGAAGTTATGACGTTCGAAAGTGTAGGGGCATTTTGGTAATTTTGGTTAAATGGGGTCAAATGTTGACTTTTTGACCAAGAGGTCCGATGGCCGAGGGCCGAAGACCGTTACGTAGATAAGGACGATACGAATCCGTAGAAAGGCAGCACGTCGAATTCGGACGTTCGACGGCGAAGTTACGGTTCACGGAAGTTCGAGTGCACTATTGCACGAATTACGAGACGAGTTCGCTTTTGGACTCTAGTGGGCCAAGATATTTGTCCTGATGCCCAATGGATGAGTGAAAAGTGTCACCCATCCAATGGACACCATATTTCCTTCATGCACCGTTCAAACCAATCCATTTTTTCCTTCATTTCAAACACCCAAAACCCATACCCGATCTCACCATTTCTCTCCCTCTTTGTGCAACCCAAACCCAACCAACCCAACCCCATCTCGACCAGGACTGAGACCAGAGAGTGAGGGAGGATGTAGGACGCGGTGGCCGGCCCAGGAAGGCGCCGTCGTGGGCGGCGGAGCCACGAACCCGTGCGGGTGCACGGTAAGGCCCAAATTTCCTTTTTAATTGATTTTGACGTTATGGTCGATTTTTGACAATTAGGATGAGTTAGTTAGGTTTCTAGGACAGTTTTAAGGCAGTTTTGGTGGTGGTTGACGGCTGAGAAGCCGTGGGAGGAAAATGGGAAAACTGAACCCGTGAGGTTCAAAAATCAAACCTCGGGTTCTATGGGTTTTTCCTTGTTTTGATCATCCAAACATGTTCCTAGGATCATATTAGGAAGTTTAGAATCGATTGGGAAGAAAACGGACGAGATTTGAGGGAGTAGGAACGCTAAACCGGTTCCGCCGGTTCAGCACAGTGACCGGACCGGAAAACAAGGAGAAACCGGTTTTCCTGAGAATGATGGTGATGAAAAGTAACCAGGGTCTTATAGGGGCCCGTGAGGGCACGTGGTCCATAATTTGGGAAAGGTTCCAACATACGAAATCATCTATTCGATGTAACGAACATTTTGGGACTGGTTTCGTGTCGATCGGACACCGTCTCGATATGTTTCGGGGCATCGGAAGGTTTAGAGTAGGTTTAAAAATAGTTAAAAGTTCGGAAAAATTACGGGGCTTTGGTAGGAGGTTAATTAAGTAGTTAGTAACCTTCTATTAAAATTTGGACAGGTTTGGGAGTCCCGGTGATGGTGATCGGCTCGGGGAGCCGTATGGCACGCAAATCGAGGCGACAGCTCGGACGGTCTGTGAGTGGACCTTGTTTTCTAAATTGGTGCATGCATAAATGTTTATTATATGTTTTATTACTTGTTTGATGATGCCATGGGTGCATTTGTATGTGGTTACGTATAAGCACGTATTTCGAGGTTTCGGCCTTATACGGTGCTTATACTGGTCTGTATTTCTTTATTGACTTAAATGATTTGGTTTTGGATTTCTAAAAGGATAAACTCGGGTATGAGACCCATTTGGTTTTGTCTCGGGCATATGACGCTATTTACGACCTTCGGGTCTAAATCGTGGTCGCGACGGGTGCTCTGTGCACGGCGATCGACGATACGACGCTCGCCTCCGGATTGGGATGTGTTCCTTCCGGAGAGGTCACGATGCACGATTCGTTGTCGGGCAGCCTGGGGAGGCTCGACTTCGGAGTGCTGACGGTTAAGGATAGCGATCGGTGATGAGTGCACCATGATCTTGTGGTGGTCGCGTCGGTTGATTCGTTCACAGCGACATACCAGGATTGAGAGCGGTCCTGGATGGATGGTTGCACGCATCACTATGATCGGAGTCGTGACTGACCCTTAAATATCGGGCACAGTGCCCAGTTGAGTCATATGTTCGGGCACGAGACCCAGTTACTTTATGGTTTATGATTTCGGGTCAGGGACCCTACGTGGATTTCCAAGTTCATGACGGTTTATGGGAACCGGCATGAACCTTTGTCAGGTCATTCTGGTTCTTGACGGTTTATGGGAACCGGCATGAACTCTGGAAAGGTCATTGTGGTTCATGACGGTTTATGGGAACTGGCATGAACCTTTGTCAGGTCATTCTGGTTCTTGACGGTTTATGGAGACCAGCATGAACCCTGGTTATGTTATTACGGTACATGACGGTTTATGGGAACCGGCATGTTACCTCGGTTATGTTATTACGGTACATGACGTTATGGGAATCGGCATGTTACCTGATTATGGATATTATGGATCATGACGGTTCAGGGGGGAACCAGACATGAATGTTTATGTTATGTATATATATGTTCATCTACCTTCCTTTACAGGTTCTACTATCTCCTCCGGGGAGGGTCGTTGGCCTAAGTGGACCCCGGAGTAGTCACGGAGCACCGACTGAGTGGAGTCACCCCCCAGTTGGGTTCCTTACTCTCAAGAAGGCTATGGTTACTATTACCTCGAGTAGGATCAGTGGTCTGCGGACATTGACCTTGACTTTGAGAAGACTCGGATTGAGACCCGGGTAGCACGCGCGTAGCTTTGGATACCGTGACAGGATTGGTTGTGTGGCTTATATATGTATGTGATATAAATATGATATATGATATGTGGTGTACACAGGTGTGCACAGGATTTGAGCAGTGGCTCGTGTACTTGGTTTCTTTATGGTTTGGGGCCGAGTCCCTTATGGATTTGGGCAGTGGCCCGTATGGTCGTTTTCATTATGGTTCTTTCAATCTTGGTTTTGGGCTTAGTTCCCACATATGGTTTATTTCGGATAAATGGTTTTCGAATGCATGCATGCTTTATAGTGGAGGGTACAAATGTCTTATAAAATATTTTTATAAACTCTTGTTTTGTCCACTCACAGCTTTTAATGTTTTGACTGCCCTTCAGGTTGACAGCGGATGTGGACTATAGCCTAGGGAAGCATGTACGGGACACGTTGACTTTTTCGGGAATGTTTGGGGTTCTTGATTAGGACTTTTCTAGGTTGGTAGTAACCTTTGAGTGTGTTTTGGACAGGTCCGGATGACCCAGAGAGGTTGGATTAGCCCAGAGAGGCTTTATGACATACGCTTCGAAGCGCAGCTTGGACGATCTGTGAGTGGACTTTGTTTTATGAATATGATGCATGCATAAATGTTTTATACGTGTTTATGAACACGATTTGAGATGCCATGAGTGCATGTGTTTTAAATATGATTTTCTTGGTGTTTTCGGAGGAAAATGCGTTAATGCACGTAGTTCGAGATTTCTGCTTTATGTGATATTTGGGCTTTGACCAAGTATTCTATGTGCGTATATTTTACATGATTTTATATGATTTTGAGGGTTTAACAGAGAAGTGTGAAACCAAGAATTTGAGACAGTTTTAAAAGATTTCACGGGGATACGTGAAATTGAGATTCAGGCACAAGACCCAATTGAAAGACCTTGACTTAGCGTGAAGTCAGGGATGATTTGAAAGTGTTTTGAAAATGAGAAATGGTTTTCGGATTTGGAAATATTTTTTAGGCGTATGATCTAGTTGATTTGAGGTTTGACTTAAAGTATAGTCAAACATGAGATAAGTTGGGCTGTGACCCAGTTATGCGTTTTATGAAAGATATTTCGGGCATGAGACCCAGTTGTGAATTTGATAGGATTCGAGGAATCCTGGGATATGAAGTGTCGTTGGACACTAGGTTTTCGAGATGTGACCCATTTGGTGATATTTCGGGCTTGTGACCTTATTGATGATTTACGGGGTAGAGTCCTGGACGATCGGGTTAAAGTCCTGGTCGATGATGACATTCGGGTTCGAGTCTCGGGTGATATGACGCTCGCCTCTGGACTGCGGATGCGTTCCTTCCGTAGAGGTCACAATGCACTGTCTGTTGTGGAGCAGCCCTTGGAGGCTATGGCCGAGGGAGGCTCGACTTATGAGTGCTGATGTTATTCTATGAGATTGATCGGTGATGTGTTCATGATGATCTATAAACGGTCGCAGCGGGTGATTTTTTCACGGAGACATACTAGGATTGTGAGCGATCCTGAGCTATTTTCACATGTTCTAGGATTGGATTGGTGACTGACACTGAGATGAGGATGGGATGAGTTCCCACGTGTTCTATGATTTTGGCTGAGGCTCTGTACGTGTTTTCTGTTTGGGCTGAGACCCTGTATGATTTGGTTTTGGGCCAAGACCCTATTGAGGTAATGGCTTCGATTGAGAAGCATTTTTCACTAAGATTTGATTTGGGAAGCAATACATCTTGCTTCCGAGAAAGTATTTGAAATTCTGTTTTATGATGCATGCATGCTTTTAATGGAGGGTATAAATGTATTTTCGATAAAAAAAATTTATCAACTGTTGATTTTTTTTTCCACTCAGAGCTTTTATGGTTTTTAATACCCTTCGGGTTGATCGCGGATGCGGGTTGTAGTAGAGATCAAGATTGTGAGCGATCCTGAGCTATTTGTACATGTTCTAGGATTGGAATCGTGACTGACATTGAGATGAGGATGGGATGAGCTCCCACGTGTTCTATGATTTGGGCTAAGGCTATGTACGTGTTTTCTATTTGGGCTGAGACCCTGTATGAGTTGG
Source organism: Prinsepia uniflora (assembly GCA_032719365.1). Lineage (NCBI taxonomy): Eukaryota > Viridiplantae > Streptophyta > Magnoliopsida > Rosales > Rosaceae > Prinsepia > Prinsepia uniflora. Next base: position 20,692,044 of record CM064874.1, read on the forward strand.
TTTTGGGTCGAGACCCTACTGAGGTAATGGCTTCGATTGAGAAACATTTTTCATTGAGATTTGATTTGGAAAGCAATACATCTTGCTTCTGAGAAAGTATTTGAAATGATGTTTTATGATGCATGCATGCTTTTAATGGAAGGTATAAATATATTTTCGATAAATTTTTTTATCAACTGTTGATTTTTTTCCACTCACAGCTTTTATAGTTTTTAATACCCTTCAGGTTGATCGCGGATGAGGGTTGTAGTAGAGATCAAGACATCACATGCCACTACCGATCCTGACGTACTCTGGACAACCCCGAGCGGGTGACGAGTTTATCCCTGGTCAGACACGCAGTGTTAGACTGGAACAGGCACATCCCACGATAATCCAGGGGGATTGGGATGAGTCCTGTCAGATATACTATAGACGTAAGTCATATGTATCAAGTGTAAATGTGCCAACATTTAAATTGAAAACAACTTTAGCTAAGTAGCCTAAAAAGATTTCGACTTGACTCTAATCCTCACTAGGTATCTCTTAATACACATGAATCCTAGGTCTTTCACTTATTCATGCATATGTGATGAGTTTATGTTATGGAATTCAATATTTAATGACATATGAATATCAATGAAAAACAACACTATATAGAAATAAAGATCTCCTGAAAGGAATTGAAGTTAAAGAACATAAATACGTATCTTAAGCCTTAGCACGATTGTCTATAAGATCAATTAGGTCTTTTATCAATGTTTTTAATGACGCTAAACTTTTAGGGTTTAGAAAAAAAAAAGATAAGACCCAAAGAACCTAAGATTTGCCAAGGCTTGAGAAGTCATGACTTGAACTTTGAATTTCTGAACTGAATCCTTACTTGAATCCTTTTCTTTCTTTCAATATTTTCTTTTTCTTTTTGAGTTTTTTTATAACACATTTTTTTTCTTTCTTTCATTTTTCCTTCTCTTTTTCTATTGAATTGAGCCAAGATCATGTGAGAACTTTCTCACACTTCTAAATGGCTTGTAATCTATTGCAATTTTCAACTTTTGAATGCCAATATTTTGCAATTGGGCAGTACTTACTTCTCATCCTCACCATATCTCTCATTTAATGCAACTCCCACATAAGCTCGGATCATATGGTATAGCCTTAATGAGTAGTTGATCTCTTAGATCAGTTATAACTTGGGTGATGAAAGAAATGGCTTAGTGTTTGGCTTCAAATTTGGCTTAGGATGCATGCAATTGGGAAGGATAGGCCTTTAGAGGTATTGCCCGAGGTATTATCACCAAATCATTGAGGCTGTCTACGTATCATGCAAAATTCTATAGCTATTGTTCGAGGTATTTTCACTGGTAGCTAGAGCCCCCCCCCCCCCCCCCCCCCCCCCCCCCCCCCAAAGGATTTCTTTTGGGGAATGATAGAATATTTTTACAATGTTTTGTGTCCAGGTCCTTAATGATTTTAAGCTCCCTGAAGGAGGGTTCTCAAAGCAAAGTTGTGGGCCACGTGATGCCTCCATTGTTTGTGATTTTGTGGGTCCCGTCGAGTTTTAAACTAAAAATGAATTTCAAGTAAGATCTTCATATTATTTTTATAGATTACTCTTTTTAAAAAGGAATTTTACATTGTGCATTCATGGCTTTGTTCATGGAGGGGAAGGTATGTTTTCCTCAAAAATTATGTATATGAACAAATATTTTTTACCACTCGCATTTTTTTCCTTATTTTACATTCCCTTCAGGGTGTTGAGTACAGTGACGACACATTCAGAGGTGGAGGCATCCGTTTTCCAACTATGCTATTACCTAAGATCATCAAGTATGACTTTAAATTTATGTATTTAACTTCTGAACCTCGTTGCTCTAATTAATCTTTTGGGATTTTATTGCAAATTATTTTTGTGGTCTAGATGATGCGAACTTGGGGTTGGGGGTTGGTTTGGTTCATTTGAGTTGGTTGGATGTCGTCTTTGTCTTGCATGTTTGGATTATTGGTTTTTTGTTTGAATCCTTCGTCTGACAAGTGAAAGATGGTATGGCCATTTTACAAGGGAGATTTGCTCGATTTTTGGCAGAACTAATAACAATTTGCAAAGCATAAGGGGAATTTAGGATTTGTTTTGAGTTTTCAGACGGGAGTATGATTTATTATATTTTTTGGCGATAAATTCGGGAGAGGTCCTGTCAAATTGAATCTTACAAATCACGTTGAGAAATGATTATGGTTAGTCATGGATAGAATCCTTTAACCCAAAATGAAAACTACAAATATTTTTGCTCTGGGTTGTGGGGGTGGTGATGAATCGTATAAGGTTTTATGGCATATGGTATGTTGGTAAAACTTAAAAAGTCCTAGGACCTATCTTTATAGGAGATTTCTTCAAACAAACAGAATTTCATATTGAATTTTAGTTGGACACACAAACTTCTCAGTTAGGGTTTAGGGCTTTGCTAGGGTTTTTCATGTCCTTGCTCCTGCGGATCTTTTTCTCGTGCAGTGTTTATGCTCAGTCGTTGGCGGTGGAACTGTGCTCCTCTGGCACTGGTCTTCTTCATTGTGCAGTGTGTGGTTGCAGTGGGGAAGCACGCGATGGACTCTCTGTCGAGTGATTAGGGTTTAAGTCTCACGATTTCTGCTGCCTAGCCGAAGTAGCTTGATGTGGTGGATGATGTGTCTTGTACGGCAGGGTCGCGTTTTCTACTCCTCGGTCACCTACTCACCGGTCTGGTTTACAACAGGGAGGCCCTTATTGGTAAACTGCGCAATTGATAGAGGCTACAGGATGGGGTCACCGCAATTTCAGTGAAGGGATCAGACTGTATATTTTTCTCATTCTCAATGAATTGGATTGGAAGAGACGGGGTGGAGGCTTATGGGTTGCTGAAAACATTAGTGAAAGACATGTTTTGTATCTCCCCTCAAGGGAGGTCGAAGGGGACATTGTTTGGATTTGGTCTGAGAGACATGAGGATTGCTCCAGCCCGTCTGGCTCCACCCTCACGGATTGGATATGAGGTTAAATACAAGTGTTTCCTGTATTTTTTCTTAATCTGTGCTTGTTTGGATCATGTGGGGGACAATGTTTAGTC